>PVLC010006469.1:54959-69216 GCA_004027655.1 Graphiurus murinus
AAAAAAAAAAAAAAAAAAAAAAAAAAAAAAAAAAAAAAAAAAAAAAAAAAAAAAAAAGAAACATTGCAAAGTGAGTTGAAACTGGATTTTCCATTTTGCATGAAAAAGCAAGAGCTGAAAACAAAAACTTTAAATGGGGTTATGAAATAAAATCAACACTAGTTTATCCATTTTCTAAAGAGCCAAAGTCAGTACCTCTCAAGAAGGATGAAATCAAAAGCATAACCTTGGTATCAAGTCCTTCAGCTTAGAGTTTAGCTGAGCCAAAATTGAGCCCACAATTCATAATGGAAAACACCTGCCTCATTCCTCAAGTTCGTGCTGTCAGGACCTGAGTTCCTATCAACACCATTCAATATTTACCAAGTTAAATGTTGCCTATCTTTTCCTTGTTGTATTCGACTTACAAGTACTAAGTAATCAAATATGTGCTTGATAAATAGGTCAGATGACTCAACTAAGGAAGCTAACTTTTTTGGCCTCTTTTTGTCCCTTAAAAGGTCTCCTGGGTTATTTCTGAGCACATCTGGAAATAGGAGTAGATTTTGGGTTCTGGATAGACCTTATAGAGCACGGTTTTATCTTACGCACAGTGTTGATAGTTAAGAAGAAGAGCCAGCTCTCAGTCAACAATTCTTAGATTTGTAAATGGTGGCTGGGGCCTTAATGCCATTGGCTGTCTTCGGAAGCAGGTCTTTTTCTCTGAGGCAACCACTCTAATGTAAAGGTCTGATGCCTATACCCTAATATAAAGCCCATTGTCAATAAAGCCCAAGGTGCCTCACACCCATGAGAGTCACCTGGATACATCATCTCTGAGCTAGTCAGCAGGACTCTAATGCCTGGGAGGAGCCACCCTAAACCTACAGCAGGGACCTCTTTGGTTTCTTTTTAAAAAAGGGAAGTGAAAGGGGGGGTACAACCAATGTATCAGGCTATCCAAGACATTGTAGAAAAAGAACAAAAACCCATCTTCAGAATACATTCTATACCATCCCATTTATGTAATAAACAAAGATAGAATACCTGCATAGGTCTAAATGTGTATGTATACACATAGAAAATGATCTGGAAGGACAGACATCAAATTGGTAGCAGGCTTTTGGAGACAAGGGTAGAATTAGGAAAATGAAGGGGAGTTTTACTTTTTCTGTGTGTTCTATTTATTGCAGAGCACACATTAAGGATCTATTCATTATTTTTATAATTATATTTTAACTTAAAGACACAATATAAGTACCCATGTAGCTATTGGCCACAATCTTGGGACTTCTAAAACTTAATACATTATTATCTTATTTCATCTATCTCAACTGTCTAACTAAAAAGCATTTCTCCCATAGCACATAGTATTTAAAACACATTAACATATGTTATTTAAACTTGGCTAATATGCAAGGGAAAGAGCAATATAGGACAGAATTCTTTTGCCAAAAAACAAAATAGAGATATATATTTACCTGTTTCTTGTATTAAGTATTTGTCTAATGAATATGCCATAAAATGTTTGAATTCATAGCAAATACATTTTATATGTGGTCTATTAGATGCCATTTTGATTTAGAATTGCTAAAATCGAATGAAATGGACTATGCAATGAGCTAAAAAGAAGCAAACCTATTTTCAACAGCATTTTAGGAAAATAATAAAAGAATGAATTATTTACAAATGCTGCTAGTATATAGTTAAACAGAATGAACTAGTAATAATTTATTTGACAAAGCAAACTTATAATTCTGTCCTCTTAGGTTCCCTGATGACTTAGCACATAGCTACAAACTGCCAGCCAAAGCTATACTTCATATAGCTAAAAACTGACCCACCAACTTCTCACATTTACTATCAGCCTAGATAAGCATATGTTACTAATAACAACTGCTCTAATCTACAGAGGTCTCTGTGAAGTTACAGGCACATATCATCTGCAATCCTCACAACCCTGCCAAACAGGTCTTCCCATCTTCCCATCTGAGATTTTTAAAAAGGGATTTAAAGAAGTTAAGTCATTTCCCCAAACTTAGCTTAGGAGATGCGAAGCTAGGATTCGCAATGTGGTAAGGAATTGTTTGAAAATATAACAAAGAGAGGAGTGAGGTGGGGAAAGAAAGAATCTTCAGAGGTATTACTATGGGTCAGGTAAAAAGGAACAGGTAGCGGGTAAGGACTTTCCTCTGCTCATCCCTACAAAAGTGATGTTCTTCAGCACTGATACAGTTTGGATTTTGAATGTCCCCCAGAGGCCCATGGTCACCAGACTGTAATACCAGTAGGAGGTGATGGAACCTTTAGGAAATGGGGACTACTGGAAGGAGTTAGGCTATTGGGGGTGCTCCCTTGAAGGGGATATTGGGGCCTCAGCTTCATCTTGCCTTTCTTTTTGCTTCCTGGCTGCTATAATGTGAACAGACCTCCTCTGCCACGTGCTCCCATTGTGATATACTGTGCTGCCACAGGCTCAAAACAATGGGGCCAAGAGACTGTGGTCTGAAATCTCACAAACTGTGAGCCAAAATAGATAAGCCTTTCCTATTTTAGGTTGATTATTTCAGATATTTTTAAGGTAATGCAAGGCTGGCTACCACACCAACTCATTCTCAAATGTATTAAAGCACTTTCAGGAGCATGAGGAAGAGGTCCGTCTCTCCCCATTTGGAAGGTAGCAGGGAGTGGTGACTAGAATATTCTATTTATTTCTAAATCTAATTTTTCTCTTAGATTAAATCTTTGCAAAAATCACCTAGGTAATTTAACTAATCCAGTATTATATTTTATTGTCTGATTTGCTAATAGCTACCTGAACAATTTTTTTTTGGCACTGCAAAGCATTTTTTTAAAATGTGTTCATATGGCTGATAAGGAAAAAGAAGACTTCATTTGTTATTCAAGATACTGATTTTTTTCTATCAAAATGTTCAAAATTGCATTCTTGAAACAATATTGTTGTATCTTAATAGTGCAGATACACTGGACATTCTTGGTGTAGAATCTCTGCTTCCTAGAATATTGGATTGCCTTGAAAAAATTTAAGCATAATCAAGGATGTTGTTAGCTACATATCTCCATTTGCTCAGCCACAGGATATTGGATATTGTGCAGCATTTTGTGCAAAGATCTCAATCTGTTTGAATTTTCCAGAAAAGATAAGAACTATTGGAGTCCTATTGGGACCTTCCCCATCCTCCACCCTCTTGGGGACTTGCAGCCTGGAGCTCCAGCAGGACTGCCCAGGAAGCCATCCATTCTCTGGGTCACCTTCATTCTGGCCCACAGCAGACCTTCTAACCCAACACACCCCAGGGTTTCCTGCTGCCCTATTCTAAGTGACTATGTATGGGGAATAATAAATTGGCCTGGATCCATCCCTATGTAGCAATTTGATCATGATACTAATCTGAGATTTGTGGTACTTTCAACACCTGAAGACATCAGCAAAGTTTTAGGCTTTGTAAGATCAAAACAGTATCACTATTATCATTGGCTTGAAGAGCCAAGTCAAAACATCAATCAAACAAGTTTTGGGAACTTAAGGGTTGGGTAGATTTTTGGTTTGTTTGCTTTTCTCACTGGTTTTGTTGACTACAGCAGCTAGAGCAGTTGAACAGGTGTGGGAAAGGGTGGATCAGTTTAAAAAACTATTCCTCCTCCTCCCTTGATATTAATTAAAAGAATCTATGTCAACATTTCTGCCTTATAAAGTAATGAAGTTAGCTGAAGTTAAATTCACCCTTGGAGAGAATATACAATAAGAGAAAAACAAAACAAAACAAGAACTGGAATGCATCTAACTATTCCTTGCCTACAGGGGTACCAATGAGAACACAGGCTCTGAATTTTACTTGAAGCCATATATTTTCTGTTGGTGTGGAAAGTCACCATTTCCTAGTTTTCAAAGACCAGGTCATCAGTTTAATATACAATAATTCATGTGAACCAGGTAAGATTGAAATATAAAATAGTTTTCCATTTAGAAGACCTGTGCAGTACTTTTTTGTTCTACTTGTGTCCTGGACTTGTCACTTATAGCATATATTTCTGCCTTCACCCTATTATACCCCACTGAGGGACAGAGGTGACCCTCAGTGTCTCCCTTTATTCTGGTGCATGCTGAGTGTTTTGGTAGTGGGGGACTGTTAGCAGGCTGGGTCATGGTGAAATGTTTGCATCTGGAGCCAAACTGTTCTGAGCCCTAACTCTATGCACCCCAGCATATGATCTTGAGTAAGTTACATTAGCCTCACTAACCCTCCATTTTATCAAGGGAAAAAAATTGTAGTACCTTCCTCCAGTGTTTTCATGAGAAGTCAATTAGATAATCCTAGTGCATGGGAAGCACTCAAAATATTTAGGATGCTATTAGTGACCAAACAGTAACAACCTAGACCAAGTTTATTGGTGCTGATACCACAATTACTTATTTATGAAATATTCAGGCAAAGGGAAACCTACTCATTCAGACAGGTGCTTGGCCAAAGTGGGAGTATTTAGGAGGTGGGTGCTGGAGAAAACCCACAATCACATGTACATTATCATCAAGAAAGCTTTGAAGAACTGAAAGTTCAGGAGCTGGTAGTTGAAGGAAGAATCCAGCAAGTTTTCCTAGGAGGATATTGTAGGTGGTAAGAGAATTCTAGAAAATTGTTCCATGTCTCACTCTCTGATCTATCCCTCTTAACTTCTCTACTCCCTGAAGCACATCTCAGAATAGCGCATCCCTGAGGAAAATGGAAAGTGATGAACACCGATGAGCCTGTCATGCAACCAGTTTCCCCTGCCTTCCCCTGCAGGCCTCGGCTGCCCTGTCCTGCATGTGTTGTGTGTCCTACCTGCGCACCTGCGTCTGGCTAATTTATTCTACCCTGAGAGCTCTGCATTCCTTGTGTGCTGACTACATGGGTGAGTCTCAGTTATGATGGACAGTGCTAAGACCACAATAACCATAATTACTACACATGCCAGTGCTGAAATAAGATAAACAGACCCACAAGCAAATGGCCTTTGTGTCTGAATTAATTCTAGTGAAAAGGAATGATGAGTCTGGATTTGGTGTCAAATTCTCATAACCAATTTATATCTGAAAATGCTGGGTGCTTAGAATCAGTCAGTTTTGAAAGTATGTTCAGAGAAACTATGAACTATAACCATTAGAAAGTGATAAACGTCAATGAAAAACTTTAAACTTGGCTATAGTAATTACTCAGTATAACTGGCATAGATCAGCTATGAAAATAAGCTCTAACCCAAATGTCCAAAGTCTTTAAGTAGCAAAGCATTGAATATTAGCTTTGGATCACTGACCCCTTGTCTCCTATCATAGATAGGGAAATGGAAAGAGTCAGAAATCAAATAGCTCGACACACAAGTACACACACACGCACACACACACACACACACACACACACACACACACACACACACATCTTTAGTGCCTTTAGTGGTAGGAGGAGCATGTGCCACTTTTCTATGCCTAATCTTGACTTTAAGACCCAGATTATTTCACATGGTCTCAAAACTCAGCATGCTTTGCTCCTGGATTAAGTAAACTATTTGAACTAAAGGCTTAACTTGTTCTTAATCTTCTTTTTGAAATGTGGACTGGAGAGCACTTAATGCCCTGTCTAATAGGTCTCAAGCACAGAAGGAAGCCAAGAGCCCATATTCATACTTCTTCACCAACAGAAAAGGCCTGGGTCAGAGATCCTGAGACTAGATCTTCACTGGTCCACGCTGGAGACAGCATACCAACACCAGAGATCAAAGCCAGCAAGGAGCGTACATGTGTTATCAGAGGCATCTTGAGCTATGAGGAAAGTATGTGGCCAGAGCCAAGACTGCAGTGAAGGAGGCAGCTCTCCCAGTAGTTAGAGTGGGTGAATTCTCTGTGAAAGAGAACCACACAGATGTCACTCTTTGCACACTGAATGTCATCATAACTGTAGGAGCTTGTGATGAACTTTCTTTCCTTCACTAGACTGGAAAGCAGCTGGGACTTAGAGTCTATTGATTTTGCCTAATGTAATTTGGGTCATCTCTCCACTTATAACATGGTCTTTCTGCCCTAGGAGACAGAGAAGATCAAATGACTTTCTCAGGTGTGGTACAAAGCTCTCCTTTGCCTTTCTTTGGATATTTGGAAGCAGCTGGTTGGGACTTGTGGTTCATACCCATACAATCAACTCCATACTCTTCCCCATTATAAAAGTAAGATTCTCTTCTTCTTCTCTTAACCCGTCTAACACACACACATACACACAAATACATAGTCTCATTTAACTACCATTGACCCCTTAGGCTTTTTCCTCTCGTGGCTGCTCATAACCATTATTGGGACCTGATTGCCAACTGACAAAAATGTTTCTGAGAAGAGGGAGGAAAAGGGTGCAAGGTGATTCTTCTTGGGATTGGCCTCAGCTATGGGTTCTGCAGACACCTACAGCATGCTTCTAGTCTATTCTAAAGAAGAAATGGAGAGCCGGGCGTGGTGGCACACGCTTGTAATCCCATCATTTGGGAGGCTGAGACAGCAAGATCCGGGTTCGTGGCCAGCCTCAGCTTCTTAGTGAGGCACTCTGCAACTTAATGAGACCCTGTTTCAAAATTAAGAATAAAAAATAGGGCTAGGGGTGTAGCTCGGAGGTAGAATGCCCCTGAGTTCAATCCCCAGTACTGAAAGAAAAAGAAGAAATAGAGATGGCCATAGAGGAAGGGGACAGGTAGCGACTTTTCAACAAAACCAGGCCCTGGTACCACCTAACCTGTCCCAGAGTCAGGCTCTGAGGCTGGCATCAGGCAACCGAGACTAAGTCTGGGAGTGTGAGTGGCCAGAGAGGAGCTGGGTCAGTGGGGGAGACTGCCAGTCATCCCATCAGAGGCAGCTCTTTGGCAAATACTACTATGCTCCCAGGTAAGGAGAAACCATCAAACAAATGGACCAGTGAAAATACAAGTGACTCCACGACAGGTCCCATCTTGAGCCTGGACCATTGTATCATGATGATAAATGGTATGTGCATTCATAAGCAAGGAGAGTGCTGTGGGATGGCAGGTAGACACGTGGAGGTAATTATGCATCAGACCTACTCAACTGGTCCATTGTGCCAGAAGCAAGAAGTAGGTCAGAAAGGCCATTCCCAACTCAGACTCCAGATTATTAATTGTAATCGTGACCCATATTTCTTGATGAATATCAGAAAATGCTGCAGAGCATTTATTTCACCTTTTGGGGGGGGGAAAGAGCCACTTTCAGGTACAGCTTCTTTTTCTTTTTTTCTCTGTTCTGGAGAGGAAAGCAAGCTGGGTGCGGAAAAAAACATTAAGGACAAAACCAACTGAAAACAAAGCAAAAGAAAGGGCCCTTTATTCTTGATTAAGGGCAGATTTTGGCTCGGCTTTCTTTTGGAAATTCCCCATGTTTTGGAGCCAGGAATTTGAGAGAGGGTCAGCTTCACAAGGCGGGAACATTGGGAAACAAGGGAAGAGGAACTTGTCATTGGTGCAGCGATCTTCGCTGAGCTTCCGTGGGAAATGTGCACACTCCCAAGGCCTCACTGAGGCAAGGTGATGCAGCGTGGTGGTTACAGAAGTGAACTCTGGAGCCCCACCGCCTGTGTTCAATCCCAGCTCAGCCATTTCTCTGGTGTGACCCTGGGAAAGTTCGTTAGCCTCTTCAAGTTTTAGTTAACCCATCTGTAAAATGTAAATTTCTACCTGTCTTTCATAGGGTTGCAGTGAGGACTAAGTAAGTTAATACTAGAGGATGCCAGAATGGTATTTCCTGGCCATTTTTATTGGTAGAAATAGACTGGTACTGTGACCCAGGGAGTATTTCCAATGATCCTTTCCTTTTCTACTGGTATTATGGTAACAGTTAATAAGAAATAATTGAAGGAACAAAGTCATTTTTCAGAGTCCCTGGATTCTCAGAAAAATCATGTCCATAACCATGACATTGACTCTCATAACCATGTTAGGGCTATGTCTTGGTTATTATCTAATCATCTGGCAAAGATCTGATAGTAGCATCTAAGCCTTGGAGGTACTGGCCATTTGCTGTGGCCATTTGCTGACACATTCCTGCCTGCACGATGCTTAGCCTAGGGCATAAGGGATGACAACATGAGTAACCTTGATATAGGAATCCAGAAAATTTGCTGAATTGATCTGAATGATAAAACCAAATGGTTCTCTCTGCTATGCACCTGGAGAGGCCTTTCTTGCCTTTACCTAAAAGAAGTGAGAAACTTCACAAGATCCATGGTGAAATTATCCTGAGCAATCAGGCATTTCAGTGCCCACAAAAATCACACTCCCAGCTGCCATGACCTTCTCTTCGTCAGTGCTGGGCTCCTATCCTGTCCTCCCCATCTCTGTGAACCTTCCTCCAATTTCCCCCCAGGGTCATCTTCCTCCTCAGCCCTATATCGTGGACTTCCTAGCTCAGTTCTAGGCCAAGTGGTGGTTAGAGTTTCTTTCTGCTCACTAGCTTTTGCCACATGCTCCCTCCAGCTTAAGATCAATGCTTTCAATTCAATCATTTTAACATCTGTCTATAAAGTTTACCAAATTCTGAGAGCCAGTCACTGTCATGGTACCAAAAGCACATTCCAGAGTATATGTCCTGTATCTTAGTCTGTTCTGGTTTTATAACAAAAATACCGTAGACCAAGTGGCTGGTGTTTTGGTTTTGTTGTCATTGTTGCTTGTGTGTGTGTGTGTGTGTGTGTGTGTGTGTGTGTGTTTTCTGGTACTGGGAATTAAATGTAGGAGCATTCACCTCTGAGCTACCCCCAGCCCTTTTTAAAAATGTTTTTGTTTTGAAACTGGGTCATGCTAAGTTGCTAAAAGTCCTGCTACATTGCTTGAACCTACAATCCTCCTATCTCAGCCTCCCAAGTGCTGGGATTACAGGCATGCACCACCACACCTGGCTGACTGAATGGCTTGAGAACAACAGAACTTTAAGTCTCACAGTTCTGGAGTCTGGAAGTCCAAGACCAAGTTTATGGCAGATTCAGTGTCTCATGAGGACCCGCTTCTGGGTTCAGTGTCCTGGCTCATAGATGGGCATCTTTTCACTTTGTCCTCACATAGCAGAAGGAAAGAGGGAGCTCTCCAGAGTCTTTCAAAAGAGCATTAAGCCCACTCATGAGGACTCCACCTTTGACATAATCATCTACAAATGGTCCTACCTCCTAACCATATCGTTGGAAGTTGGCTTTCAACTATGAATTTGTGGAGAGAGAGGCACACATATTCAAGCTGTAGTATCCCATTATTCCCCTTATGATAGAGGATAAAAGCAATTTCATTTGTTTGTAGTTAATTTAGAACTGTGAATTGTTGCAATATACCAACTCACAGGGTAATGATTTACAATGGCAATTACAACTAGTGGAACATTATAAACATTTTCCCATTGGTGCAATAGGATGGAGCATATCTATCAAAGGCAGCAAGTGACTAGATGGGTTGCCAGCCAAAAATTTGGATCAGCTCTAAACTACGGTATTTTATAAAATGTAAATAATTGAACATAAGTAAAACCTCTTGCACATATGCTTTTTAATTCTATTGCAGTTTTTATACTTTTATTGGTGCATCATAGTCTCACATCATAATGTAATTCGTAGTGATAGAGACACACCTACTTTTTTTTTTTTTTTTTTTTTTTTTGCAGTACTTGGGGCATTCTACCTCCAAGCTACACCCCCAGCCCTATTTTTTTTTATTCTTTATTTTGAAACCAGGTCTTACTAAGTTGCAGAGTGCCTCACTAGGTAGCTGAGGCTGGCCGCGAACCCGGATCCTCCGGTCTCAGCCTCCCAAATGCTGGGATTACAAGCGTGCGCCACCATGCCCAGCTGACACACATACTTTTAAGCTGGTTGTTTCACGATTTTTTAAATTACCTGAGGAATCTCATACCCGGCTATTTTTCTTCTAACCTTGTCCTTTTATAGAATTGTCTGTTAAAAGTGGTCATTGCAAATGTCTTTTTGTTGCCAACAGCGAACTGTTTATCAAAATAAGAGTTGATAGGTAGTTAAGCCTTAAGTTTATAAAGATAAGTATGTTCTAAAAATACTTGTCCTTGTCTAGGTCTGCTTGAACATTTTTCTCTAAATTATATTTTTCAAGCCGGGCATGGTGGCCCACGCTTATAATCCCAGCATTTGGGAGGCTGAGACAGGAGGATCTGGTTTTGCAGCCAGCCTCAGCTGCTTAGTGAGGCACTCCACAACTTAGTGAGACTCTGTTTCAAAATAAAGAATTAAAAAATAGAGCTGGGAGTAGAGCTTGGAGGTAGAATGTCCCCTGAGTTCAATCCCCAGTACAGCAAAAAATAAAATAAAATTGTATTTTTCAGAATACTGGTACTATATGATCTTATTTGGTAAAGCTCCTGTAAGCTAGTCTAGATGATTAACAGAAGTATTTTTGTGTGGTGTGTGTGTGTGTGTATGTGTGTGTGTGTGTGTGTGTGTGTGTGTGTGTGTGTGTGTGATACTGGGGATTGAACTCAAGGGTGTTCTACCCCTGAACTACACCCTCAATGCTATTTTTTAATTTTTATTTTGAAATAGAGTCTGACGAGGTTGATGAGAGGCTCACTACTTGCTAAGGCTATCCTTGAACTTGAGATCCTCCTGTCTCAGTCTCCCAAGTACTGGGATTACAAGCATGTGCCACTACATTCAACCTAATAGAAGTATTGCCAATGATCCATATAATAGATCTATTGTACAGGCTTTCAACCATTTAATTTTGGTCTAAATGTGAACTGTTGGATTAGTTCAAAATTATTTTCACAAAATGCATAATCATGACTGCCAATTTTCCCATGACTAACAATACCCTGCCAGATGTTTCTTAGGTTCTGCTGAGTCACTTTTTCTTCCAGAACTCTGTGTTCCCACTAACTCCTAATTCCCTCTGGCCTTTTTTTGTACATTGCCTTTTACCTGAATTTTGGGGAAAATAGTTTCGTTGCTCTTTTTACCATCTCATATACGCAAAATAGGGTTTTTTAAATTACTCTCACTTTTATTTGCTTGCTTCTTAAGCTAAGCCATCCCTCTCCTGGGGAGACAGACATTTTGAAGAATTTATTCTAAGAAGTTGTGAAGCCTTTATGTGCAAGGAAAGTTCTCTACAGCTTCATCACATCACATGACTGAGCATATTCTGAATCATTGGAGAATGCAGGCTTTTAGAAAAATGTAACCAGTTTCTAAACTTTGCCTTTGTTTTCTGCTCTTCAACCACCTCTCCTCCTGATTAGATTTTCTTGCTACAGGAAGAATGTTAACCACTGGTTAGACAGTGCATAATCAAGGCAGCTCTCCAGCACTGCCTTTCTATTCATGATGGATTTGCATTTTCTTACTAGTCTGATCACTATGGCCCACTCACCCCCTGGTCCCTAAACTGAAAAAATGTTGGTGACAGATTGATCATCCCTTGAACTTCAATGAAATATTTGATTACATGCATGGTTCAATGAGATTTCCTTTATTTAACATGTACTAAGTGCCTGCTATGGCTGGTAATTGTGCAAAGGGTTGAGAGATATAAAGAAAAAGCCCAGTTTCTACTCCCCCCAAGGATCCGAATGGGAAAGACTGGCACATGAATGCATAATTGAAATGAAGTGAAGTACTTGCTGAAATTGAGTGGGTAAAACTGGCACCAAATACTATAAAAGGACAGAGGAAGGATTGAAACAGCACCCCAGTGGCCTTCAGTCTCCTCATCAACCACATTTCATCACTGGTTGAGCAAAGGAAACTCAACCTTCTACATGTCTACAAGCATTCATGCTTCAAGGAATAGCCAACAGGATGTTTCTGCCCAAGAATGAGTTCCTCAAATTGCAAGAGTTTTATACACCAACCGCAGAGCATTGTTGAATGCCTATGGATGAATAAATTAATCATTCAGTTAAACGGATTTATGACCTGATCTTGTCTGCATGTGTTGAGAGCAGGAGAAAGCATGGTCATAGAAGGAAAGCGTCTAGAGTCAGAAGACCAGATCTACACTGTGCAGTTAAGAGAGCTAGTTCATTCAGGCCAGTTGGCCTTGGGATCCCATCTGAAAATGATACTCGTAAGGTCCTCCCCAATGCTTTACATTCTAAAATCTGTATCAGAAAGGACTGCAGACCAGCATGTTTATCATGAGAGCTTAGGAACTTTTCAAACTTCCCAGAGCTCCAAGATATATCAATGTTTGACTTTCTGAAAGGAGTTTTTAAAAAATGTGTAAAAAGAGGAAATAAGTAGAACAATCAATTTGTTCTCGTGCAGTATACATCAATGGTGAAATTTTAAGAATGTATTTCTGTTTTGTTGTTATTTTTGGACTGGGTATTAAACCCTGGGGCATACAATCACTACACCCCCAGCCTTTTTACTTTTTATTTTGAGACAGGTTCACACTAAGTTGTCCAGCCTGGCTTCAAACGTGCCATCCTCCTGTCTCAGTCTCCCAAGTACTGGAAGTATAGGTATGGGCCACCACACCAGGCTAGTGATGTACTTTTAGTGGTGCCAAATCTAGAAATCTAGCCACAATGTGATCAGCTGAAGAAAAACTCTGCTATGAAATATTATTTACCTTAGTTAGCCTTTTTCCTCCTCTTCTTGAAAATAGTAACAATTTCAGTTACTGAGATTTTTTTTTCAGTTTTCACTGTCATCTTATTCAAACAGCCCAAACAGCCCTCTCTTCCCTGCCTGACAATTTTAGTGGATATGCAAAGTAAATCTTCATATAATTTATTAACATTTATGCCACTTTGGTGCCACATACTTTTCTCCTCAAATAGCTGACCTTGACACTGCTTAAGACTCTCCCTATATGGTTTCAAGACAGTCAGTGACTCCAGATGAAATTACTCTGTACAAGGAGAGTTTCAGATCTTGGAACACTTTAAAGTATAACAATTTCTATTTACCTTCAACTCCAGAAAGCAAAGAATTACATCGGTGGGGTTGAAGATCTACCATGGAAAATGACTCAGACAAGAGACTGAAAAAAAGGATTGTAAACTTAGTTTTGCAAATATAAGCTTTGTAAGTTTTAGAGCTGGAAGAGGGCTCAAAGAGGAAACCAGTAAGCACAGCTTTCCTCTTCGAGGAAGGACTACACAGGCTAACCTTAGATACACCGGCTCAGCTCAGGCAAAGGGAGAATATAAAAGTTTTGCGAAGCTTATTTCGTTTAAAATGCATTTTATAATACTGTGGCTCAGCAGGCTATATGGAAATGTATGTAGAGGGTGCACTAAAATGCATGGCTGACTTCACAAACTCCACTCTCCAAGAACTCTCCAGTCCTGTCTTGTAGGCAACTACCCAGTGAAAATACAGGAATGATGGGAGATACTTTGAAAAGATGGTATACAATGCCACACAAGGAATTATTCAGAAAACCAAAGCTTAAAATTAATGGCAGAGGACTGGGGTGTAGCTCAGTAACAGAATGAGAGCTGAGCGGGTGCAAGGTGCTGGGTTGGATTCCAGAACCCGGCTGGAAAAGAAAAAGAGAACTAGTAGCCCAAAAGTCTGCTTATATTTTTCAATTACATTTTTGGTTTCTCTGCACTTGGGTGAAATCCACTCAGTCCCGCAGATGTCCTCTTCGATGTGAGAACTGTCCTTTTCTGGAACCACAGTGCTGCAGATGTGACACTAGAATTCTCCCAGAGGCAAACTGCCAGATTTGAGGTTGCTATTCCTCAATCGCTGTCCCAAGTTGGGCCGGGTGGTGCCTGGGCCAATTGGCCTTCAGACCCGTGGGCGAGCGGCGTTCATATCCACCGCAGGCACCTGCGTTCGCATCACCGTTACATAATGCTGCCCCAAGAGCCCCGAGAGGCAGGCTGGCCGGAGTTCCTGCCCCTCAGGGTAGCAGAGGAGAGCAGGGCTGGGAGGGGGCTTGGTCCCCACCGCGCACTGGACGGCTCCTGCAGAGCCTCAGCCCCACGCGCGCAAACTCCGGGGGAAAATGCTCTCCGCTGCGCGGGCGAGCCCCAGAGCCTCTACTTTCTACGAATTATTGTAAATGCCTCTTCCACCGTCACCAAAAGGAAGCGGAGAAGCCCTTCCCTCCATCTCAAGAATTCTTTCCAACGCGCCATTTCTACCCCATAGACCAGCGGGGACACCCGGGCTGAACGCCTGGGCACCGGGGGCCGGGAGGCCGGATCCCCTCAGCACCTAGACGTGCAACGCCGAGGGGCAATTAGGCGCTCCGC
>PVLC010006470.1:0-69155 GCA_004027655.1 Graphiurus murinus
GCAACCCGGCCAACCTCTTCCCAACCGCTTCTTCTTCCCAACCAATTCCTCCCAGAACTTCTCCCAGCAACTTCCCAGCCCAGCAACTTCCCAACCAGCCTTTCCCCAGCAGCTCTTTCAGCCGCGCTCCTTCTATGCGAGAGGTGGAGGCTTTTATAGCTGCACCGGGTCTAAGCCACGAGGTGTCTCATACAGCTCTTACCTGGCCCGGCCACGAGTTGGGCGTGCTGGTGCATGCGCTCTGGCGTGGCACAGCCCTGCAGCTGCTTCTGGCACTCTGCCAGGCGCCATCTAGAGGCGAGGTCTAGCCCGCGGAACTAGGCCCCCGACAGCAGGGTACGGTATTTCTTTTATAGCAGCTCAAGCTGACTGAGAGGCCTTCTTCACCTCCTCTAGCTCCTGGGGTTTGCTACCAATCCTCGTCTTTCCCTGGGTTATAGATGCACCACCCTAATCTCTGTAGCCATCACCGCATCTTCTCCCGCGTGTCTCTGTCTTTGCTCTTATGAGAACATCACTCATGTTGGATTGGGGTCCACCCTTTGCCAGCATGACTGCATCTTAACTGGGTTACATTTGCAAAGATTCTATTTCCAAGTGAGGTCGCATACTCAGAAGTGCTAGGGGAACTGGGCGCGGTGGTGCACGCTTGTAATCCCACTACTTGGGAGGCTGAGACGGGAGAATACGGATTCATGGCCAGCCTCAGCTACTTAGTAAGGCTCTCTGAAATTTAGTGAGACCCTGTTGCAAAATAAAGAATAAAAAAATAGGGCTGGGGTATAGCTCGGTAGAATGCCCCTGGGTTCAATCCCCAGTACTTAAAAACAAAAAGAAGTGTTAGGGGTGAGGACTTCAATATGTCTTTAGAGGGAAGGGAGAAATAATTTGACTCATAACACGTAGGGAACCCATTCATTGCAAGAAAAGAGCCTAAAGGAACTCCCTACATCTCTAACTTTCTTTTGGTTTCTGTGCTTTCCAAAGTCTACCTATAAGATTTTTTGATTCTTTGGACTATATCCCCATATCCTCACCATATGTAATTTTAATATATAATTTTATGTGTCTGCCCTTTTTAATGCCCAGTTGGTTTCTGTTGCCAACAACCATAATATCCTAATAATTAGACTCCACCCTCCTTGACAAAAGGGTTAAATGTGTGGCTGACCCTTCCCTTCCTCCCTCCTCATCACCTCCTCCCTCAACCTGGACAGGTGAGCTTCGTAGGAAGAGGCCAAGGGGCTCCTTCTTCATCTTGAATGAACGCAAAAGGCCTTTTCCAGTTACCTTTTGTTTAACGAGGCTGCATCTTTCCCTCTAGGTTTTAGTTTCCAGAAGCTAGACTGTGTCGAATCTTTGCCCGGCACTTATCACGGGGTTATTGTGAGAATCAAGCTGGAGGAAAGGGATGTGAAAGCCAGACCTGATCTACGAAGTGAACAGTGAAGGCCGTGTCTTCAGCTGAGGAGGATCAAGCAGCGAACTCAGATTCAGAAGACCCTGCGATCGATCACCACCCCCTCACCCTGGTTTGTTTTCCTTTTAAGACATTGTCATTACCTGAAAGCATGTCTTGGTTGTATTTATCGACTCTGTTTTCGGTCTTCTTCACCAGAAGACAAGTTCCACAAAGGCAAAACTTGATGTCACTCCTACTGTGTGCACAATGTCTGAAGAAATGAAGGAGGGAATGAACAAATGAATGAGATAACAAGCCCCAAAATGGCCATGGGGTTAGCATTATGGCAAGTTATTGAATGTTTTAATTTTCTCATCATTAAAATAAGGTTAATAAAATCCCTCTGCTTAGATTATTATAGGAAGTGAGATGAGCTGAGGGTAGTTATTAAAATGCAGCATTGGCAAGGCCTGCGAGCTCACGAGAATGCAGGTTCTCAGGCCCCATTCCCGACCCGCAGAATCACAGTCTGCATCTACCAAGATCCCCAGGAGCTTGTAGACACGATGCACTTTGAAAAGCCTAAGGTACACGAGAATGCTTTGTAAACTGCAGTGTGATAAACACATGCATTACTTACTATCTTTTCAGTTATATGTCCAAAGCAGTATCCCAACGGCCTGGTAGAGCATTTAGAACAGTTCAGACCTTCTCTATAAGACAGGGCCTGACAGTCATCAAGAATACAAATAATAAATGCTGGCGAGGACGTGGGGAAATCGAAATCACACACTGTTGGTGGATTATAAATTAATACAACCACTTTGGAGAAGTGAGATTTCAGAACCCCAGAAGTGGTATGGTGGTTCCTAGAAATGGCGCCACCATATGACCCAGCCATCCCACCCTTGGTATCTTTCCAAAGGTACTGAAGTTAGAGTACTACAGCAATATGCACAGACCCATTTTTATGGCAGCATAATTCACAGGAGCCAAATTATGGAACCAACCTAGGCGCCCAGCAACAGATAATGAATAACAAAAGTGTAATACATATATACAGTGGGGTTTTTTGTTTTGTTTTGTTTTGTTTTGTTTTGTGGTACTGAGGATTGAACCCAGGGTTATTCTACCTCTGAGCTATACCTCATTCCTATTTTTTTTTTTTTTTTTTTTTTGCAGTACTGGAGATTGAACTCAGGGGCATTCTACCTCCGAACTACACCCCCAGCCCCATTTTTATTCTTTATTTTGAAACAGAGTCTCACTAAGTTGCAGAGGGCCTCACTAAGTAGCTGAGGCTGGCTGCAAACCCGGATCCTCTGGTCTCAGCCTCCCAAGTACTGGGATTAAAAGCATGTGCCACTGCGCCCCGCACCTCATCCCTATTTTATTTTTAATTTTGAAACGGGGTCTCACTAATTTTTAGAGAATCTTGCACTGCTAAGGCTGTCCACAAACCTACAATCCTCCTGTCTCAGCCTCCCAAGTACTGAGATTACAAGCATGCGCCACCATGCCTGACTACACAATGGAATTTTGCTCATCCATAAAGAAGAACAAAATTATGTCGTTTGCAGGAAAATGAATGGAACTCGAGATTTTGCTAAGTGAGATCAGCCAGTCTCAGAAAGTCAAGGGTCGTATGTTTACTCTCATCTGTGGAAGCTCGGACAAAAACAGGAAGCAAAAGGGACTTCAGTCAAATGAGGAGAGAGACCAGCAGAATCGTGGGAGGGATCAGGGAGAAAGAAAAAGGAAGATTGAAGAAGAAAACAGTTCAAATAAGGTTATATCCACACAAGAAGGTTTCACAACCGATCTCACTAACATGTATGGGGGAGCAGGGCAGAGAGGGGCAGATATAGAGGTAAATACATCAAGTGCTGTGTGCCTATATGATTTTATCACTTTGAGTCTCACTATGACATATAATTACATTGCAGCAATAGAAGTATATTTCTTAAAAAGACAGTGCCTGATAATAATAAATACTAATATTAGTAATTATTTAACAAAATAACTTATTGGAGATAATACTAATGGGCACAATCTTTTTGGATTAAAAAAAAAAATGACAATCATACCAAAACCCTTATGTTGGGGAGAAATGAAGATAATTCAAAACAGTAGATTCAATGGATTAAAATTAATTGGGTATATCTGAACAACACAAAGCTCTGAAATCACATTGAGAATCATAAAAATGTATTTATCGCCAGTAGGCTGACCAAGCAAGATCATGCAGAACAATTTTTTTTAACTATCTTATTTGTCTCCCCTTCTGCATTTTGAGAAAGGAAAGGGGCATTTATGTTCATCTCCATGGATGAAAATCAGAGTCGCTTTCCTGGGCACTCTTACATCATGAAAGACACTACTGGTCCTTTAAAAAAAAAAAAAAAAAAAAAAAAATGTGTTTCCTAAGAGGTAGTTCAGTTCCATGCAAAAATTAAAAGGTCAATCTTCATTCAAAGTTAAATTTTCTTCTTTTTCAACTGTTGCTGCTACAGCCTCGCCACCTGCCAGGCTAGTTCTCAAAGGAAAAGTAGGAATTATACATGAAAAGATGGGCGGGCGGTTCAGATGGAAGGGACCATCGAAACAAAGGTGGGGAGGCGCCTCCTTTCAAGAATGCTGAGTAAACTATCGTGGAAGAGGTATTGGCCTCATTATAGCAATAAAGTTTCAGACTCTGCCAGAAATTCAGTGCCACTCACAACTAGATACAGTTGGAAATTTGCAACAACAACAACAAAAAAAAAAACCATTGCATGTGTGTGCAGTCTTATGAGCCATTGAGAGCATTGGTTTGGAATTTAAATAGGGACAAGTTCAAGTCCTAAATTTGCCATTCAGTAGCTGGGTGACCCTGGGCAAATTGTTTAAGCCCCCGGGCTCATTTCCTGACCTGTAAAATGCTGTTTCCTTGGGCCCTGAGGACTAAATGAAGTCGTGCATGCGATGGTACCATGCAGCATTTTCTGTTTTTTGTATTCTCGATGATTGCCATTCTAACTGGAATTAGATGGAATCTCAGTGCACTTTTGATTCGCATTTTTCTGTTAAGCATTCTTTCATATATTTGTTGGCCGTTTGTGTTTCTTCTCTTTTATATACTTTTATTGGTGCATTATAGTCTCACATGTATGTCTTTTGTGAAGCCTCTATTCAGTTCAGTTGCCCATTTTTATTGGATTTTTTTTTTTTTCGGTACTGGGGATTGAACTCGGGGGCATTCTATCTCCGAGCTATACCCCCAGCCCTATTTTTTACTTTTTTTATTTTGAAACCGGGTCTCACTAAGTTGCGGAGTGCCTCACTAGATAGCTGAGGCTGGCCGCACTCACTAGATAGCTGAGGCTGGCCGCGAACCCGGATCCTCCGGTCTCAGCCTCCCGAATGCTGGGATTATAAGCGTGCGCCACCACGCCCGGCGGATTATTATTTTTAATACTAAGTTTACTAAGTTCTTTACTGTAGATCTTGGTCCTCTATCAGGAGTAACGGGTATATTTTCCCCCATTCTGTAGGCTCTCTTCACTCTTGATGGTTCCCTTTGCTGCACAGAAGCTTTGCAGTTTAATGGAGATCAGTACTGAGGTTCCTCAAAAGACTGGGAATGAAGCCCCCATGTGGCCCAGCTAGACCACTCCTCCGCATCTTTCGGAAAGAATTGCAGTCGGAATACTACAGTGATACATTCATATCTATGTTTATAGCAGCACAATTCACAAAAGCCAAACTGTGGAACCACCTAGGTGTCTGCCAATAAATGAATGGATAACAAAACTGTGGTATGTACACACTTTGGAATTCTACTCATCCATAAAGAAGAACAAAATTATACCATTTGCAGGAAAATGGATGAAACCAGAGAAGATACTGAGACCTCACTATTACGGATGGGGAGGGACCAGCAAGGAAACACACCAAGACCTGCGTGCAGGTTTCTTTGTATGACTTTGAACCTCGCTAGGATGTATAATGACAATGCACCAACAAAAATATAAAAAGAAAGAGGTCACCAAGTGCTTAGTGTATAAAAGCCTGCCTGGGTGACCGGGATGCTGCAGGCCGGCCTCCACCCCAGCCCCAGGAAGCATCCCCTTCCCAGAACAAAGACGCCAGAGAGGCACTCATGGTGACCTTGGAAGCCACAGAGCTGGACTCAAGCCCAAACTGAGTTCAGGAGAAAGACACTTCCTTCAAATAAGTGCTTAAAGAAGACAGACTTTCAGAGGCCAATGGGAAGTGGAGTCTATATATCCTTACAGAATGCTATAACTTTTTTTTTTTATACCAGAGATTGAACCCTGAGGATTTCTACTTCTTAGCTACACCCCCAGCCCATTTTATTTTTTATTTGGAAACAAGGTCTCACTAAGTTGCTGAGGCTGGTCTCTAACCTGCAATCCTCCTGTTCCAGCCTCCCAATTACTGCAATTACAGGCATGTACCACCATTCCCAGAATGCCATGACTTTTCTAAAACAAATCTTGGGATCCCCCTGAGTGAGTTGGGGAAAAGACACCCAACAGTGACATTATATTTCTGACCATTCCAGGGAGAGGGGCAAGGAGGCATGGAAGAGGGTGAGACATAAAATATTTCTGAAAATTTCTTTATTTTAAATTTTTTGATGTATTAAAACTGGCCCTTGATTAAAAGCCACAGTTCCATGCTGGATTTCTTCCCATCCAGCAGCTGTTCCCCAGAGACAACCAATTTTAATACTTTCATCTCATCTCCTGAGCATTCATTCCTACACTGATTATTACAAAATTCTGCATTGATAGCCGGGTGTGGTTGTAATCCCAGTACTTGGGAGGCTAAGACAGGAGGATCTCAGGTTCATGGCCAGCCTCGGCTACTTAGGGAGGCCCTCTGCAACTTAATAAGACCCTGTTTCAAAGTAAAGAATAAAAAATAGGGCCGGGGGTGCAGCTCGGAGGTAGAATGCCCCTGGGTTCAATCCCCAGTACTGAAAAAAAAAAAAAAAATCTACATTTACGAATTTTCCTATTAGCTACATTTTATTTTAACTCCAAAATCAATATACCTTTTCTCCTGTACCGCTGAGGTAGAGCACAACACTCTGCCTTGCCCTCCACTTCTACACAGTGACAACCAGGAGACAGAGATCACAGGGCAGAGAAGTCAAGAACTCCAGCTCGGGGGCCACTGGGCTGGGATTTGCCCCCCGGCTCTGCCCCTGCCCATGAGGCGACCTCGGGCCAGCGCTGGACACTTCTGACCCTTGAAACTGATCTTCAGTGGGATCTGGCTGGGGACATGGCTCAGTGGTAGAGCGTTTGCCTAGCATGCACAAGGCCCTAGGTTCAACAAGGAAGAAATGTGTGTGTGTGTGTGTGTATTTCCCCTACGAACAGTATTGGCTAATTCAATGTTTGCAGTAACTTTATAGAACATAGCTACCATGAATAACAAGAACTAAATGTATATAATATGATTGTCCTGCTGATTCTTAATTTATCGATTTTTATATCATCTATAGTTCAAAAGTGATAAGTATTCTGCAGAAATCATACCTCAAATTTGACTTTTTTTGTGGTATTAGGGATTAAACCCAGGGACATTCTACCTTTAAGCTAAACCCTCAGCCCTTTTTATTTTGGATTTATTGCTAAGTTGCTGAAAGCCTCACCAAATTGCTGAGGCTGGTCTCAAGCCTGTGATCCTCCTATCTCAGCCTCCTGAATACTAGGATTACAGGTGGGCGCCACCACGCCTGGCTGGGATTTTGAATTCGGTGCTTTCCTGGGCTAGCAATGTTTGGCACGATACTCTCTTGCAAAGCAGGCGGCGGCAGCAGCAGCAGCAGCCAGCCAGCCAGGCAAGAGCAACACAGGACGACACTAGGGAGTAGGGACAGGTTGGCTTCAAGACCCTGTGGCTGCTTTGAATTCGCACTACACCAGGTGCAGGGGCTCCTCCAATCTCCCTCACAAAGGGTTCTACAATTCATTTCCCTTCCACAGCTGCTGATACCAGTTAAAGCTTGAAGACAATGGTAGTTTGTTTTTTCAGCCCAGATCATGGGACTCTCAGTCAACTTGGACCACGAGCTGCAGCAGAGAGCCCACCCCAGCGAAGGAAAGTCTCCTGTGTCTCTTGTCCGCTGGCTGACTCTGGTCTGCATACATCCTCTGTATCTATCAATGGTTGGCTGAGAGAGGCAAAAGTCATCCAGATAAACTGTCGTTCTGAATACCTAGGGAACTTTCCCCGAGTGCTTCAGCCTCACTCAAAGCTTGAGATCTGCATTTTTTTTTTTTTTTTTTTTTTTTTTTTTTTTTTTTTTTTTTTTTTTTTTTTGTGGTACTGAACTCAGAGGCATTCTACCTCCGAGCTATACCCCCCCACACACCCTATTTTTTATTCTTTATTTTGAAACAGGGTCTCACTAAGTTGCAGAGTGCCTCACTAGATAGCTGAGGCTGGCCTCGAATCTGGATCCTCCTGTCTCAGCCTCCCAAATGCTGGGATTACAAGCGTGCACCACCATGCCTGGCATCTTAAAGCATCGTGATGTGATAGTTTGAGCAAACATCTTGCCCCGGTGTAACAAGTCACCAGCCTTCCAGCCTCCAGTGTCTGCCCCCTCCTTATCTGAAGCTCTATCTGCTGCTAACCTTGCTTCCAGACACCAAAGTCTGTGTACGGTACAAATATCAGAAGCCACTATGACTAGACTAGGCAGAGAAGTCATCAAATAATAATAATACTCACAGAATCTTTGGGGGCATCAAGAGAAAGAGAATTGGAGCTAAGCAACAAAGTTGCATTCCCCCCAATTGTGCTCCCCCAAATTCTGATGTTCAAGTCCTTAACCCCGAAGGTGGGACCTTGGGGACATAATTAGGTTAGATGAAGTCATGAGGGTGAGCCACCCGTGATGGCATTAGTGTCCTTGTAGGAAGAGGAAAAGACCAGGACTTTGTCTCTGCCATGTGTGGACAGAGAGAAGGTGGCTCTCAGTAAGTCAGAGGGGCCCTCACCAGGAACCAAGTCTGCAGACACCTTGGACTTGGACTTCCAGCCAAAGGAGGAAAAAAACTGTGTGTGGGGCTGAGACTGTAGCTCAATAGTAGAACGCTTGCGTGGCAGGTCTGAAGCCCTGCCTTGAATCCCCAGAACTGGAAAAAAGAAAAAATTCTTCCAGAAACGATGCCACAGGACGATGCTCCTGAGGGAGGACCTGCCATTGCACATCTGACCTTGACTTTACTGCACTTGCCGCTACCAGCCAGCTCCGTACCACCTCTGCACCAGGACATCAACCCTGCAAGCTCCAGGAAACCACCACCACCACCACTGCCACCACCACAGCAAGCCGCCCACACCACCCACGACATGTCAGGAAAGATGGAAGCATCCAAGCACATCCTGCCTCTGAGCCTCGCTCACTTCCAAGTTCAAGTGGTGCCTGTGTGTATCTGAATAAAAGAGTCTGGATCACAGGCCTGTTTCCTAGCTGGAATTTGAGTTCTGACTTCTGGACTGGGATAAAAGCATAGAAATTTCTAGGAATGTTGTTGTTATTGTTGGTACTGAGGATTGAACCCAGGGAAATTTCACCTCTGAGCTACACCCCCAGCCATATATATATATATATATATATATATATATATATATATATATATATATTTTTTTTTTTTTTTTTTTTTTTAATAAGGTCTCACTAAGTTGCTGAGGGCCTCACTAAGTTGCCGAGTCTGGTCTTGAACCCGATATCCTCCTGTATCAGCCTCCTAAGTATTGGGATTACAGGGGTGCACCACCATGCCTGGTGATTTGATTTCCAGGAATATTAAAGAGAACTTTCCAAGGATTTGTGGGAGACAGCCACAAATATGACTGATGCCCACTCCAGTTGCCAAGATTTTTAAAGCGAGAAAAGCAAAATGCAGAACAATACGTTTGGAGTCCTACCACTTGCTTCAGAAGCAAAAATGTCTACATACATAGATTGTCTCTGGAAGATCTAGAGAAACATGTGACTCTTATGCCAAGAAAGGGAACTTCATAATTATGCGTGAGAGGAAGGCTTAATTATCACCATATATTCCTTGTATCTTTTGCCCAAGATGGATACGCTGTAACAATGGAGAAGGAGGGAAGGAGGGAGTCGCCATGCTTCTTGCTTCTCCTTTAGGAGCAAGCTGCAGCTCGGCCTCTGGTGAAGGCTTTCTACCCTTCTTGCTCTTCCTGGCCATTCTTCGTGCAGGGCCTGCAGATCCAGGGCCACGCCCTTCCCGCCATGGCCAGGAGAACGTTTTAGAACTTGCCTGGGCGTAGCAAGTGCTCGCTGTCCGTCCAGCTGGAAAGGAAAGCGTAGCTATAATAAGCACGTTCTGCTTCTCCACACCAAACCTAACATGTTCTGCGCACACAGAACACAGCTCCTGTCTGTCTTCCAAGGGCTTGATGAAAATAAAAAGGCACTCTGGGTGCCTGTCATTTCTTACGGAGTTGCCAGAACTTCAGCACATTCATAAGATGAAGAATTAATGGACAATTTCATATGCAAAGTTTTTTGTTTTTTGTTTGTTTGTTTGTTTTTGTACTGGGGATTGAACCCAAGGGCATTCTACCTCTGAGTCATACCCCCAGCCCTTTTTTTCTTTTGAAACAGGGTCTTGCTAAGTTGTTGAGGCTAGCCTCAAACCTGTGATCCTCCTGTATCAGCCTCCCAAGTACTTGGGTTACAGATGTGCACCAGCCACACTGGAATTTTTTGTAACTCTGAGGGCTCATCTGGAAAAGCACCAAGGCAAGCCGGGCGTGGTGGCGCATGCTTGTAATCCCAGCATTCGGGAGGCTGAGATTGGAAGATCCGGGTTCGCGGCCAGCCTCAGCTACCTAGTGAGGCACTCCGCAACTTAGTGAGACTCGGTTTCAAAATAAAGAATAAAAAATAGGGCTGGGGATATAGCTCAGAGGTAGAATGCCCCTGAGTTCAATCCCCAGTACCGCAAAAAAAAAAAAAAAAAAAAAAGCACCAAGGCGCTACAAGGGGAAAGCCACCGGTGTTTAACAGGTTAAAGCGGCTGGGACTGTCAAAGGGCTCTGCTTGGACTTTCCAAGGGCTCTGCTTGTTTATTTCCCTTTGTGTTCAAAGATGAAATGTGACCATATTTCTCATCTCGTCCAGTCTACTCGTACCCCACATGATGATAATGCAGGCATGACTTTACTTTTTGAAAGTACTAATTTGCAAAAAGGTGGGCATGGTGGGGCACATTTATAATCCCAGTACTTGGGAGGCTGAGACTGGAGGTTCGCAGCCAGTCTCAGCAACTTAGTGAGGCCATCTGCAACTTAATGAGACCTTGTTTCAAAATAAAGGAATACATTCGGGAGGCTGAGACCGGAGGATCCAGGTTCGCGGCCAGCCTCAGCTACCTAGTGAGGCACTCCGCAACTTAGTGAGACTCGGTTTCAAAATAAAGAATAAAAAATAGGGCTGGGGGTATAGCTCAGAGGTAGAATGCCCCTGAGTTCTATCCCCAGTACTGCAAAAAAAAAAAAACAAAACAAAACAAAACAAAAAACAAAATAAAGGAATAAAATAGGTTTGGGGGTGTAGCCCAGAGGTAGACTGCCCCTGGGTTCCATCCCCAGTACCACACACACACACACACACACACACACACACACACACACACACACAAAGGTACTAATTTGCAGATCAGCTTTATCAGTGTATGTGTAAGAGATAATAGATATTATTTCAGTATTTGCACCATGACATTGGAAAGTTTTGAGATGAGGAGATGCAGCTCCTTTTTATCTATCCTCCACTGTTCTGCTGCCTGAAGCACGATAATTATCTATAAACTAAAAAATACCCTGATATTTATGTTTATAGAAACCACATGTGATTGCAGACAACTACCAAGATCTTATTCAGACCTTCAAATTCCATCTCAAAAATCACCTCCTGTCTGAAGCTTTTTCTCGTACTCTCTACCGTTCTCAACACCTGGGCAAGGTGGGCAGCCCTCTTCTATATTTCTTCATATTATACTTACAATTTGAAGATAAGGTCTGTGCCTACTTAATCTCAGCATTTTCAGCACGCATATGATGTCTAGCTCAGCATCTAGCTAATACACTGGCTGAATGAACAAATAAACTAATTAAATTCACTGCTTACTAAGGCATTCACATTCATTAAATAACAGACTAAGTGTTAATTCTGTTTGTTAAGGAGGGAGAGAAGTATTATACGTATGTGTTTGTGTATAGGTGTGTGCATATACATATACAAAATTTTGAAATCCAGAATACACTCTCTTTTTTTTTTTTGGAACTGGGATTGAACCCAGAGGCATTCTACTTCCAAGCCACATCCCCCAGCCCCTATTTTATTTTTTAGTTTGAAACAGAGTCTCACTAAGTTGCTGACAGCCTCACTAAGGTGCTGAAGCTGGCTTTGAACCCTCAGTCCTCCTGTCTTCACCTCCCAAGTACTGGGATTACAGGCGTGTCCCACCACACCTGGCCAGAATATATGGTCATATTAGAAGAATGGCAATAACCAAGTCTTAAGTAAAAATTTAGGCTGGGCATGGTGACACATGCTTGTAATCCCAGTACTCAGGAGGCTGACACAGGAGGACCTCAGGTTCACAGCCAGTCTCAGCTACTTAGTGAGGCCCTCCGCAACTTAGTGAGACCCTGTTTCAAAATAAAAAATAGGGCAGGGGGTATAGCTTGGAAATAGAATGCCCCTGGGTTCAATTCCCAGTACTGGGGTGGGGGGGGGGAGTGTAAAATTTTAAATTAAGAGCCTAGGATATCAGCTTGTACCTAACAAAGATGTATGATTACAATGCACCAATTAAAAAAAAAAAGAGCCTAGGATACTAATATGGATAAAACTAAAGAAACCTAATGTACAAAAGAAGACAGACGTAAAATAGAACATATCTAATTTCATTGACATAAAGTACAAAGATTAGCAAAAACCCAGCTGAGAAGTCAGGACAGTGATTCCCTTTGGTGTGGGGTGGCAGAAACTGGACCTACGCGGCCACCACGCCCAGTTTCTAAGCTGCTTCTTTCTAAGTCAAGACCTGAGGAAAGGGGTCAGATCGGTGTCAAAGAATGACAATAGCCAAGTAGTTCGTTATTACGTTTTTAAAAGTTTTTTTTTTTTTTTTTTTTTTTGCGGTACTGCGGATTGAACTCAGGGGCATTCTACCCCCGAGCTACACCCCCAGCCCTATTTTTTATTCTTTATTTTGAAACCGAGTCTCACTAAGTTGCGGAGGGTCTCACTAGGTAGCTGAGGCTGGCCTCAAACCCGGATCCTCCTGTCTCAGCCTCCCGAATGCTGGGATTACAAGCATGCGCCACCACGCCCGGCTTTAAAAGTATTTTAAAAGACTTTCAAACCTAAACATCCCTAACTATGGTAATAATGTTCAAGCAAAAATGGCAATGCTTCTACATTTTATAACTTTTTTTTTTTCATTAAAATTTAAGTCACCGCAGGCTTCACACTCGCTGAAGTCTGTGCTGCATGGAAGTCGACCGCAGCATGGCGGGCATTTCATCCCTCTACCCATTATACAGATGAGGAAAAGCATCATTTCCAGCTGTTTTAACCTTTGCTCAGAGGGCAGCCCCACAGCTGGCAGATAGTAAACTTTGAACAACTGCGTGCTACAGGAAGGAAGGAGGCTTGGAGACGTTGGGGGGAATTGCCCAGGGTCACCACCCTTCCTGGGTGGCCCAGCTCTCTTTGGAAGTGAATCCAACAGGAAGGCTACTGGCGAGACGGAGAGGTGATCCCCGCGTGAGCCACTCCAGGCGCGACCCAGACTTCCGCAGGGGACCCGGCCTTGGCCACCCAGGTCTTCCACCCGGTGCACCTCGCCCTTCTCGGGGATTTACACACCCTCTTACTCAAAGCTGAGTCGCTGGGTTTCTCCCACCTGGCTGATCAAAGGTGCCCCGGGGGCTATCTACAAAGGCAGACGCAGTGCTAGCCCAGCCCCACCCGGAGTACGGCAGACGAGCATACCCCGAGGGCAGAGGACGGGGCAGAGCTCCGACGTCGGTGCTAGCTCGGGGCGGGCCTCGGAGAACCCAGAAAACTGGCAAGAGAGGCCGCAGCGGGGGAGCAAGTGGTCCAGGTGCTCCCGAGCCACCTTTTGCCCTTTAAAAAAAAAAAAAAAATCTGCAGACAGTGCCTCCTCCCCGAGGCTGCAAGACATAGCAGGCCCGGCGCTGGGCGTGCCCTCGCCTGCCCCTCGCGCTGGCCTCGCGGTGCAGCCGTGCAGCCGTGGGCCGCGCAGGGCGGAGACCGTGCACCCGGCGCACCGCGCACCGCTGCAGACGCCAGGCGAGCCAGCGCCAGTCCCGGTGCACCCTCGCCGCCGCCTTCGCCAGCCAGCACCCCTCCACCCGCCGCATCCCACTTCGCCAGCGCCGCCCCCGGCTCCGCCTGGGGTGGCCTCTGCCCCGGTCTCTAGGGGCGCAGCTCGCCACGTGCCCGTCTGCGGGGCAGGACGCCACGGGCTCCGGGAAAGCAGGTGGGTGCTGGTGGGTCAGGGCTGTGGGGCCGCGGGACCGGAGGCTGTGATGGGCAGGGCCGAGTCTCCAGACCCCTGGCCCAGTCCTTTCTGGAGCCCCTGGCAGCGAAGCGGCTGTGGAATTAGTCTTTGCGTCGGGCTTGTGAGCACCTTCTTCCCTCTGGGTGTCTGGCTGCGCGAAATTAGCTTTCAGCCCAGCCCCGGGCGCTGCATTAATGGGTAAGCGGCAGGTTTCCGTCCACCCAGCACCTACCCCCGGACCCTGAGCTCTGGCAAAAGGCCGAGTGCCAAAGGAAGCCTCCGAGGCAGTCTCCAGCTTTTCCCTCTCTTTCTGACATTTTCTGGGAAGAGCAACACAGTGTCAGTCTGCCCGCGCGTTTCGCCTCTTGTTTTGGTCTCCTTAGGTGCGCTCTCCCTGGGCTGACGTTTACGGTTCTCCTGAACAAGTAGCAGCTTGCTGCAGAGGAGAGGTTCATTGAAAAATGAAGGTGCAGAAAGATAGGAAAGGAATGTGGGGGAACCAGATCGTCTAATTTTAGGTGAAACTTGGTTGTAAAGGAATCACCGTGTAGTACCTATATGAGAAGTGTTTTTGATCAACCAGGCTAAGAAAGACCCTGAAAGTCCAAGAAACACGCTTCAAGAAAGGTTACATGCAAAGTGTTTTAAAAACCAAAGCCTCAGGTCATAGCATTTGTGTGTGTGTGTGTGTGTGTGTGTGTGTGTGTGTGTGTGTGGTACTGGGAATTGAACTCAGGGGCATTCTACCTCCGAGCTATTACCCCCCCCCCCATTTTTTATTCTTTATTTTGAAACAGGGTCTCACTAAGTTGCAGAGTGCCTCACTAAGTAGCTGAGGCTGGCGGCAAACCCAGATCCTCCCGTTTCAGCCTCCCAAATGCTGGCATTACAAGCGTGCACCACCACGCCCAGCTAGATCATAGCATTTTAGAAATTGCATGGCTCTTAGCGTCAAACAGTTCAACACCAAGCTGCGAGTTTGACTGTGAAGGGATCTCTTTAGAAGATTTGTGCCCATGCTTGGTAAAGGCTAGAGAGAATCATGCTGCTATGGTTTTAAGACGTTGTTTTGTTTTGTTTTTTCATGTTAATTACCAAGGGCATTTCCATGGTGGTGAGTAAGAGCTGGGGTAAGAAAGCTATGGATTAAACCAGGTGTGGTGGCACATACCTGTAATCCCAGTACTTGAGAAGCTGAAACAGGAGGATCACAGGTTTGAAACCATCCTCAGCAACTTAGGTAGACTGCAATATAACCTAGTGAGACTCTGTTTCAAAACAAAAAAATAAAAAAGACTGGGGGTGTAGTTCAGAAGCAGAACGCCCCTGGGTTCAATCCCTAGTACCAAAAAACAGGGAAAGAGAGAAAAGAGACAGACATGTGTTACCGTCTGGACTCCGCCATCCCACTTGTGTGACTTCAGACGGTAGCCTAATCTCTCTGAGCCCGGGCTTCCTCGTTTCTGACTAGGGACGGCTGAGGGGGTGAAGGAGATACCACAAGGACGGTAGTTGGTACAGAACATCTCCCAGAAATGACAGGGGCAGGCGGTTAGACCCCGCCGAGTCACGCACAGCACCGTGGCGCTGGAGGCAGCCTGTGGGCCTCTGCATCCAGAACTGCCTGCGTAGAGTCCTTGGGATCCTTCTGGCCATAAAACATTGGGAATCACTTCTGAACTCTGGAACTTGATTCAAACACATTAGGTCTATCCTGATACTGTTCAAGTCTGCAGTGTTCCATGGATCTAGTTAGTGTATTTGAGATTCTCTCGGTGCTTACAAATGTGCAGTTTCAAATGCACCCAGCAGTGTTCACTTTGGTGGTGGTTTAGTTATTGTTTGTTGTAAAAGTAACATCCCTCGGATGTCATCAGAAGGCCAGTTTCTTGTTGCCTCGGTAGCTGAAGGGAAGAACTGAGTCCTAGAGCTGGACCAGCATCAGGAGAGCTCTTGGAGATGCAGAGTCTCGGCCCCACGCCCGACCTGCTGAGGGGTAGCCGCACTCTAACAGGATTCCCACGAGAACCCCCGTATGCCCACGAGAACCCCCGCCCTGGGGTCTCTCAATGTAGGCCATAGGAAAATGTGGGTTTCCCATAATCATTTAAATTATTTTTATTTTGAATCGGTAATACAGCTGGACCCTGCAATATCATGTCTTTCCATTTAAAAGCAAGAGAGCTGATCATAAGCTTCAAGTTTTGCCAGTATTGGGTTTTGATGTTCTGTAATCCCCTGAAACATTTCAGTTCTGGTATTGCTTTTCCTTCTTCTGAGCTCCTCCAATGAGAGGAAACTCTGGGTTGGAAGTTCCCTTCCGTCTGTGCTTTAAAGAGTGAGCTTTTTATGTCTGTCACCTTGTTTTCAAGTATTTTGCCAAGAGTGTATCCAAAGGTGCATTTATATATCAGCTGTTAGATGCTCTAAAACAGTAACTTCAGTAAAGCACGTGCCTGGCCGTAATTGTTAATGGCCAACCTCTTTATATGTGTTTAAGGTAGAAGAATGACTGACAGAAATTATCTTACTGTGTGTGGGTTTTTTTTTTTTTTTTTTTTTTTTTTTTTTTTTTACCCAGGGGCATTCTACCTCCAAACTATGCCCCCAGTCCTATTTTTTATTCTTTGTTTTGAAACAGGGTCTCACTAAGTTGAGGAAAGCTTCACTAAGTAGCTGAGGCTAGCCGCACACCCGGATCCTCCAGTCTCAGCCTCCCAAGTACTGGAATTACAAGTGTGCGCCACCACACCCGGCTATGGCATTCTTTTTAAAAGTCAACTTTGTTGAGGTGTAATTTGCCGACAACAAAATGCACTGAACTATACAGACATCTAAAATCTGTGCGTTTTGTTGTCGGCAAATTATACCTCATTAAAGTTAATTTTTAAAAAAGGTATCATGGAGGATTGCCATGGCTTATTGCCTTTCATGCGAATAGTTCAGAGCAGGTCAGGAAGTCAGCAGAGAGGGAAAACAAAGAAGGATGTGTTGGATACATAAAAACCACAGCGTAGCCAAGTGGTCCCGGAGGAGTGGGCCAAGACCAAATACACAGGTTCAGATGGTTTGGGTCCATTTTTAGAAGGCATTTTGTCTTTACAGTTAGGATGCTGAATTTAATGTCAGGGCAACTGGAACCTTGCAGAGTGTTTTGAAATGGATGCTTATAGAAAAAGAAAATTTAAAAACAAAATGCTTTGCTCTGCAGGATCTACGGACCCGTTCCAGCCTCCTCCCTGCAGGTCTGATCTGTCTCTTTGCCCCGCAGAACCTACCTGAGCCGCAATGCTCTCGCCCAGTGACTTCGCTTCAGCTTCCTGGGAACTCGTGGTCCGAGTTGACCATCCAAAAGACGAGAAGCAGAGAGACGTCACGCTGAGAGTGTCTGGAGACCTGCACGTTGGGGGAGTGATGCTCAAGTTGGTGGAACGGATCAGTACGTGACTCTTCTTTGGTGGTTTCTCTGCATTAGAAACCCTCTGAAGTTGAGCATGGTGGCGCACGCTTGTAATCCCAGTACTTGGGAGGCTGAGATAGGAGGACCTCAGGTTCGAGGCCAGCCTCAGCAACTTAGTGAGGCCCTCTGGAACTTAGTGAGAGCCTGTTTCAAAATAAAACAATAAAATAGGGCTGAGGGTGTAGCTTGGAGAATGCCCCTGGGTTCCATCCCAAGTACTACAGAAAAGAGAGAGAGAGAGAGATCCTCTGATACATCACCACTATCTGTCTGCCTGCCCACGTAGCTTTTTCTGGTCATTCATACCACAGTGGGCCAGAGACCATGCCCTTCTCCTTGTCCCCAACTTCCCCCAGGAAGAAGAGGAGAAATAGGGGGTCCTGCAAGAGCTCAAACTGAATCCGACCACCTTTCTAAAAACTTGAGTCTCTAGTGGGAAACGAAAGATCCCTGGTAAGCACAAAGCTGTGTGTACGGGGATAGTTCAGTGAGTTTTCAGAGTTCCATAACTAAGCACCTGGATCAAATAGATAATTACCACTTCCCCACCTGTTCCCCCACCCACTCCCCATACCTGATGCCTCCCAGTCACCGCTCCACCCAGGGTGACCACTGTCCTCGCCTCTAACACCACAGGGAACATTTTGCTTGTTTTTAACCTCATATAATGGAATTATTCAGGATGCATTCTTGCCCATCTCCTACCACCCAACAAAGTGCCTGATAGATTAGGCCATACTGTTGCTAATAGTTGCAGTTCATTTATTTCCATTGCCGTGTAATATTCCATTGTGTGAATCTGCCACAGCTTATCCTCTCATCTGTTGGACATTTGAGTTGTTTCCATTTTCAGTTCTTAGAGATAGTAGAATGTATAATAATTACTTTTTTTATGGTACTAGGGATTGAGCCACAGCCTTGTGCAACAAATGTTCTACTGCTGAGCTATATACCAGCCCTTTTTTAAATTTTATTTTGAGACAGGATCCCAAAGTTGCCCAGGCTAGACTTGAAGTTGCAATCCTCCTACTGTAGCCTCCTGCGTAGCTGAAATTACAGGCGTGCACCACTATGCTAGCCTATAATAATTATCTTTTGGTGGACATTCCTGTTGGGTATATTAGTCCATTTTTCATTACTATAACAAAATACCTGAAGCTGAGTGACTTTAAAAGGAAAAGAAATTTATTTGGGCTCATGAGTCTGGTTAAAGGTCTGGAGGCCACATCTGCTTATAGCTTTCTTGCTGGCAGACTGCCACGACAGCACAGGGCATCACATGGCAAGAGACAAGGAGTATGTGGTCAATGTCTGCCCCGTCTCTCTCCCCCTTCTTATAAAGCTTCCAGGATTCAGTCGTAGGGGCTCTATTCTAATGGGCTTTCTCTGGTCCCGATCACTTTCCAAAGGCTCCACCTCCAGATATGACCATCAGAGTAAGCTTCCACCTTCTTAATTCCTAACAATCAGGCTAAACCTTCAACACATAAAGCCCTGGGGGAGACTCAGACCACATCCAAACCAGGGCAGGTACGTAACACAAAAAGGAATTGGGTAATAGAGTTTTCCAAAGTGACTGTATCAGTTTATACTTCTATCAACAGCATTGAGAGAAAAGGTTTCTAATTAAGATGCAGAGAGAGACCATTTAAAGAAAAACAACAAGTAACTGGTTGTGCTAGGCAGCTTCTTGTAGCAAAATGCCTGAGAAAATCAACATAGATGAGACGAGGAAAGATTCAAGGTCAGTGCCGACTCTGAGAAGAAGGAAATACGCAACTTTCTGTTTAGTGTAGTTGTTGGGAAGGGAGGACGTGGTGGAGCTGCTGACGAGTGGGAAGAGAGAAGTCAGCATCACAGAACTCGTGTGGACATCAGGGACTTCGATACTCCCTTGTGATTCAGTGGTATAAACACATCCATCTCTCTCTTCTCTCTTTTTCTTCTTTCCTTCCTTCTTTCCTCCTTCCTTCCTCCCTTCCTTCCTTCTTTCCTGTCTTTTCTTCTAGTACAGAGGACTGAATTCAGGGGTGCTCTACCACTGAGCTACAGACCCAGCCCTTTTTATTTTGAGACAGGGCCTCCCCCAGTTGCCCAGGCCGGCCTCCAACTTGCAACCCTCCTGCCTCAACCGCCGCCATCATCGTCGTCGTCGCCTTCTTCTTCTTCTTCTTCTTCTTCTTCTTCTTCTTCTTCTATACTCTTTTTTGGTGCACTATAGTCTCACACCATAATGTGTTCAGAGTGAGAGGGACATACATGCACAGGACACTTGGTGAGATTCCCACACCCGTTCCTTCCTCACTACCTCCCCCACGACCCAGCACATGATACTGAGATTGGTATTGGTAATTTCATATGTGTGCATTATGTCAATGAAACTGTTTCCTTCATTAATTCTCCCTCACCACCACCACCATCTTCCCTTAGACTCCCTCCATCACTCCACTGAGGTTTCTCCTCCTTTATTTAAAGTCCCTCTTGCTGCCTCAGCCTTCTGAGTAACTGGGATTGCAGGTGTGTGCCACCGCACCCAACTTGTAAGGAGACTTTTTTTTTCTGTTTCTCTTTTTTTTTTTTTTTTTTTTTTTTTGGTGTTCGAGATTGAACCTAGGGGCATTCAACCTCTGAGCTACACCCCTAGATCTTTTTGTTTGTTTGTTTGTTTTTGAAACAGGGTCTTACTAGGTTGCTAAGAGTCTCACTATGTTGCTGAGACTGTCCTCGAACCTGCAATTCTCCTGTATCAGTCCCTCAAGTACTAGGATTACAGGCATGTGCCACCATGCCTGGCTAAAGGATGCATTTCTATATGAGAAATAAGAGCTACTAAATAACACCAACTGCTTTTGACCTTCCCAGGAATGACAGGGAGATTATAGGAAAAAGAACTTGAGCATTCATCAAAGACAAAAAGTGTAGGCTGTGTTCCTTTCACAGGAACACAGTTTCGGTGTAAATGATGGTAGGCTTCAGAACAGACGTTGTTTTCTCCCTGCCCTGCCTTGAAGACTCTGGAGAGAAGCCAAAGATTGTTGAGCCCGGAGCTATAAAGAGAGACGGGAGCTGTAGCTCAGTCACTCACTTGTGGTGTTGCCTGCGAGGCATGGACTCTGGGTCTCTGGACCCTCCGTGCTCCCTTGGCGCTCGCTCTCCCTCCTTCTGCTGATTTCTTTTCTCTTTTTGCAGACATAGCCCAAGACTGGTCAGACTTTGCCCTTTGGTGGGAGCAGAAGCACTGCTGGCTTCTGAAGACCCACTGGACCCTGGACAAATATGGGGTGCAGGCCGATGCCAAGCTCCTCTTCACCCCCCAACATAAGATGCTGCGCCTTCGCCTGCCCAACGTGAAGACGGTGAGGTTGCGAGTCAGCTTCTCGGCCGTGGTGTTTAAGGCTGTCAGCGATATCTGCAAAACCCTGAGTGAGTACCCTGCAGGGGCCTCTGTGCCCTTTAGACTCTCCACAAAGGAAGGCAAGAAATAACCTGTGCTTTCTGCCTGCCAGCACGGTTGGCTAGACAACACTCCTTCATTAGGAAGTTGACTCCCAAGCCCAGGCCTGGGTACTGCAGCCACTGAAGGGAGTTGAACCAAACAGTACATCATTGGCATACACCAGACTCATCCCCACACGGCATCAAACTGTTTCAAAAGACATTTGTAGCTAGGCTTGGTGGTGGATGCCTGTAACCCCAGCACTGGGGAGGCTGAGACAGGATTACAGGTTTGAGGTCAGCCTTGGCAATTTAGCAAGGCCCTCAGCAACTTAACAAGACACAGTTTCAAAATAAATAGGGTTGGGGGTGTAGCTCAGAGGTCAAATGCCCTTGAGTTCAATCCCCAGTACCACACACATTAAAAAAGAAAGACACTTTTAAATAGAAGAGACAAACCAGTACGATTGCTGCCCCCACAAATTCATTTCTCCAAGCCACACTCAGTGATTTGAGTATATTAACACAAACAGACAAAAAAAATGGGTTGGGGGGAAGCCGGCTGAGACTGGAGGATCTGGGTTCACAGCCAGCCTCAGCTACTTAGTGAGGCCATCTGCAACTTAGTGTGACCCTGTTTCAAAAATAAAAACTAAAAAAAAAGGGGGGGGGACTGGGGTGTAGCTCAGAGATAGAATGCCCCTGGGTACAATCCCCAGTACACAAAAAAAAGGAGGGAGAGAGTGTCTCTATTAAATCCTTTATCCCTGTAAGAGCTGATGTGTCTTTTCTCTTTTGGAGATTACGGTGTTGTGATGTCTTCATTGCTTCGTTGACACCTGCCTCCAGTAAATAACTCCGTCCATAAAGGTTACTTGTGAAATTTATTTTAAGCAGCAAAGCACACTTGATTGTGAGCAGGAGCCTAGTTCTTTGTGGATTGGTGAGCAAGACCATGGAGCTAACACGACTGAAACCATTTCTTCTTTATGAGACTCCATGATAGGAGGGTGACTTACCCCATGAAGGTGTCCTAATTTCACATTTTTCAAGAGTATATAAGGGTATCTCTGGTACTAAGACCAAAAGTCAGCATTGGAACACAGACTACATGGTAAATCAGTGAGTAATCTCTCTCCCCTGTTAACCTAGGAACAGCTTCATTCACCCATGCAACAAATATTTTTTGAAAACCTACTCTGTGGCAGACAGAGTGGGGAGGGCCAGGGAGTCATTAATGATAAAGGCTGCTAAACTCCTTACCCTCATTCTGGTAGGAAGAGACAGATAATAACAAAAAAACATAATAAGTAAGAAAAACTATAGGGCTGGAAGGTAGAGAAAAAGGAGGAAAATACCAGGAGGCTTGGGAATGCTGACGTTGGGCGCTGAGGGCAGGTATGGCATGAAACGATGAGGGCAGAAAGCACACCCCGGGCATGTGCGCGCTCCTGACTCTTGACACAATGCCTGACACAGGCTCGCTGCCTAATAACTGTTGAGTGATGAGTTCAAAGGAGCCTTCTGTTACAGAGTGTAAGTTCCCATCGTGGTTTCAACATAGATGTCCCTGAAGAGCTCACGTATCAATGTTCAGGCCAGCACGTGCTAACTTAGTCAAGTATTGTTTCAAAATAAAAAATAAAATAGGGTTGGGGATGTAGCTTGGAGGTAGAATTCTCCTGGGTTCAATCTCCAGTACAAAAAAAAAAAGGGAAGAAGGAAATAAGAAAGGGAGAGAGGGAGGGGAAAGTTGGTGGTAAGCAGAAGACACAAGAGCAGCAAAACACTGAACGTGGTTGAGGCTGGGCCGTGAGCTTGTGAAGAAGGAGCCATACTATCCCGTTGCTTTGCGTACGTTTGAAACATTTTCACAGTAAGTTAGACAAACTAGAAATTGTGCTAGACTGAATCCCCGTCACTGTTTCCCACGCACGCACTCACGGGGTCTCTGCTCCCCTCTGTTTCTTCCAAAAGGGGACAATTTAGCTGCATTTACTTCTCTGGAATTTCCTGAGAGATGGTGTCAAATGAGTCTGAGTCTCACAAGGAGTTTTCTGTTTACTTTTATTTTACTCCTCTTTAATTTTTGTTACTTGTCATTTTATCTTTAGATATTAGGAGACCAGAAGAACTTTCCTTGTTAAAGCCTTCTGGTGACTATTTTAAGAAGAAGAAGAAGAAAGACAAAAATAATAAGGAGCCCGTAATTGAAGAGATTCTAAATCTAGAGAGTTCTCCAACAATTTCAGGTTCACCGGGTAAGATTTACCACTCTACTTTGTGAATGTAGATTGAACCTCTCTCTCTTTCCTCCCCACTCAAATAAAGAGGAATAAAATTGCAGGACTGAGAATGTGAGGAAGAGATATCAGCTAAGATTAGAAATAATAAAAATTTATTTCAGACTTTTTCTATAGATATGTATGCTTAATCATTCATTATTATAATTGCATATCTTATGTTGCTAATGAGTGCAAAATTTTTAATACACCTGGCCATGTATTTGGGATAAAAGAGTGATGTTTAGAAAGGAGATCATTTGGACCATTCAAATATGCTTCTCTTTTCCTGAGTCTATCTTTGCATAATTCTTTCCTGAATTCAGTTTCTCATTACATAAGGGGAACATCCTCCAGTTAAAAATTCTGGAGAGGTATCATTCCTTTCTTTTTATATCAACACAACCAAGTCTCTGGGTCGTTTACAACACTGAGAGCGTTCTTGCATTGTATATTCCAATACAAGGAATAGAAGAGCTATTTGCACTTTATGCAAACTAGAGCTAGATGACCGACCTGCTGGATTCTTAAAATTAGCAAGTGCTGCTATTTAAGGAGCTGTCGAAAACATATTTTTTACCTGCATTCTATGAGGTTTCCAGTTCTCTAATAGCATCAAGACTTTTGATGCAATACAGAAGTTTGATTATTAGAAAAGAAATGGTTGTCAACATTCATCTGTGTTGATTTGGGGAAGCTTTTACATCTTTGATTTGTCAGGAGCTGAATATACAGACAAGATCTTTACCCGGGTATAAGCCATCTCCCTGGCATCCTGACTCCTAGGGTCACCATAAGTGGCACAAACATTTAAAGTCAGATTTCATTTTAGTATAAAGAATAAAGATCCCTGCCCTGAATCTCCTATTAGAGTGCATCTCCTCCTTGCCTTGCAGTAAGTCCTGGCTTATACAGTAAGACTATGACTCCTACGTATGACCCTGTCAACGGCACGCCGGCTTCCTCCACCATAACTTGGTTCAGTGACAGCCCTTTGGCGGAACAAAACTGCAGCATCCTCGCGTTCAGCCAGCCGCCCCAGGCACCAGAGGCACTGGCGGACATGTACCAGCCTCGGTCCCTGGTCGATAAAGCCAAGTTCAACGCAGGGTAAGGCCCTGGCTCCATATCCCTTCTTCTGAATGGGTGTTGACTTAGCGAAAGAGTTGTGCCAGAGATGGGGGAGGGGGCTTAGGTTTGTTTGTTTGCTTGCTTGCTTGCTTGCTTATAGTACTAAGGGTTGAACCCAGGGGCATTCTACCTCCAAGATACACCCCCAGCCCCCCCCCTTTTTTTTGACACAGGTATTTAAGTTTTAAGTTAATAGGTCTGGAGAGTGAGCTTCATTACCAAAAGTCGATGCAAACTTTAGCAGCCAAACAGATTGAAGGTAGCCTGCAGTCATTTCAGTACCTAAAGTGTGATAGAAGCGTGTGTTGGGATAACTCAACAGATTGCCATGCGTACATGTAATCCTTTGCTGCTGCCGATGTGCAAAGTGTATGTTACCGGATGCAGAGCAGTTTACAAGCATGCGGGCCCCCAGGAGCCAGCCAGGCGGGGACCACCCAGTCCTCCCCGCTTCATGGTCCTTTCTAGGACACCGCTTCTCTCTTGAGGCCTGCTGGGGAGCAAGTCCTGGACCTCTGCTTGATATAGTCCCCAAAATTCCCCAGATCCTTCTCAAACTGCCGCTTATCTTGTTCTCTCTTGCCTGCCCACCAAATAGAGCCAGACTTGCCGACGGCGTTCAGCTCCCTGCGAGACCTGGCTCCTGTGGGGTCTGCATGAATGCTACTGTCCCCACCACTGAGTCCAGCTTGTCCCGCCACATGCACCCCTCCGGGGTCACTAGTGGAGGTCTAACCCGTCACCTCTCCACTGTCACCTTGTCCCTTTATCTTGAGGCGTCATCCCCCTAACCGGGCGGCAGCTTCTTTAGGGTGGAGACTGCATCTCAGCCATCCTTGTCCCTCCCCAGGGTCTCAGAGAAGGCTGCAGCAGCCATTCTGCTCAGGGGTGTTAGGACACTCATCCCCAGGTCTTTGTTATTAACATTTAATCTCCACCCCTCACTGTCACCCGACTTTGATTTTTCAACCCTAAAGCTGCACTAGCCATTGCAGGAACCAGGGCCACAGGCAAATTTAAATTTAAATTTGGACTTATTAATTACTATTAATATGTGGCGTTAACCACACTTAAATATTCAGCAGCCACAGTGAATGTTTGGACAGCACAGATGGGAATGGTTTTCCCTTTGCAGAAAGCTCTAGACAGGAGGATGAGCCTCACCGTGGAGAGCACCGCCCGGGAGGATGGGCCTCATTATAGGGAGCACTCCTGGAGAGGATGGGCCTCACCATGGGGAGCACTGACCGGGAGGATGGGGCTCACCGTGGGGAGCACTACCCGGGGAGGAAGGGCCTCACCATGGGGAGCACTACCCGGGGAGGATGGGCCTCACCGTGGGGAGCACTACCCGGCACAGCACTCAGCAGAGTAGACGATGGGACGGACTGTCCTGCTGGCTCCGCCACACAGCTCTGCCCTCCAGAGCACCATCCAGTGTCACTGAAACTCAGCTTCCTCACCTGTGAAACTGAGAAAATAACAGCTGCCCTGGCTCCTTCCCCATCAGGAGGTTACTCTATAGTGTCGTGTTTTTAAGTTGGGGTGTGTGTACATGCATGTATGTATGTGTATGTATACACACACGTGTACATATACATATATATGTATGTATACACATAAATATATACACACAAAATAGTAAACACACAACAATAGCTTATTTTTGCATTCTATCTTGTAGTTTTAAGGTGACACATATATGTGTGTGTACATATATATGTGTATATATGTATGTGTACATATGTGTGTGTGTGTGTGTGTGTGTGTGTGTGTGTGTGTAATTTAAGAGGAAATTTTCTCCAGGTAAAAACTCTGGAGAGGCATCATTCCTTTGTTTTTATATCAAAATAATCAAGTCTCTGAATTGTTTACAACTTTGAGAGCATTGTATATTCTCATACACATATACATTCAAGTATATATATATATACACATCACCTTAAAAACTACAGGATAAAATGTAAATATAAGCAATTATGTGCTTACTGGTTGTAATATTGCTTACTCTCTTTGTTCAAGTATATATATATATATATGCATATATATATAATATGTAATATAATGTATGACATAATGTATTGGTTACAGATATGAAATTGACTGCTTTTAAAACCCATCTATTGTTTTCTAGTTGGCTGGATTCCTCCCGCTCCCTCATGGAACAAGGAATCCAAGAGGACGAGCAACTGCTATTGCGATTTAAATACTACACTTTCTTTGATTTGAATCCTAAGGTAAGAAACCTCCCCCCCACCCCGTCTCTCTCCTTCTCTCTTTGTCTCTCACTATATATACAAATGCATATAAGTGTGAAACTGAGTCATTTCATTATCAAAGTTAGGCTGGATTTATTTGCATGGTCTCTTGATTTCTACAGTGTTAGACCAACACACCTCGTCACTGCTGCGGAGAAGTTCCTGCTCAGCCCTGGGTTTGTTTAGACCTAAGCTATCGCCCAAGGGTCTAGCTTGTGTCTGGGGTGCGTAACTCCCAGGGAATCACAGCAAAAGTGTGAATATTGGCTTTTCTTTGATAAAGCCTTCAGGAGACACTACTACTCACCTAATACATTGGTTGGTTTGGTTTTTAAGGGCACTATGAATAATAATCACTATTATTATTACTATTGCTGCTGCTGTTGCTGTTGTTGTATTACACTGGGAATTGAACCCAGGACCATTCTACTTTCAAGCCATACCCCCAGACCTATTTTATTTTTTATTTTGAAATAGGGTCTCTCTAAATTGTTGAGTATCTAAGATACTGAGGCTGGCCTGGAACCTGCGATCCTCCTGTCTCAGCCTCCCAAGTACCGGGATTACAGGTGTGCGCCACCAGGCCAGCTGGGGGCACTGTGAATTGCGGAATTAGCTGGGTTTTCTTTTTTTTATTTTTATTATTCAGCACGGATTTTTATACATTTCTTGGGTACAACAGGGGTTACGAATACATTTACGACATATCAATCATTGTCAGAGCACAATTAGCACCACTTCTTCGTTTTCCACATATAGCCCACAATTTTAACATAGCCTGGTCAAGCAAACTTTCTAGTCATAAAACTATAAACCTTTAGAGTCATATATTTACTTTCTAAGAAGTAGGAGGGTCTTTCATCTACGCATCCTAGGAGCAATCGAGACGCCAAAGTACCATTGCAGAATAATCAGCATAATTACTCATATATTACTCATATATTACTCATATATGCAGATAGCAACTGCCAGGAGAGAAAGGGCCCAGCTGGGCTCACACAACTCCCCTGTTTTTATTTTAAAATGCACGAAGGACTATTCCTGTCTTAGGTCATTTCCTACCAGGTGCTTAATCTTACCCGTCATGGGGTCCCCATGAGTCATTCAACGAGCCCTGTCTTAGGTTGATATTGCCCTGAGAAAATCGAACCCGTCATTGACTACCAGGCCGTGTGTGAGGCAGTGCTTGCAGTTTTATTCCATGTAAAACTGCTCGTATACTAACAAAGGCATTGATCACAAGGCGTACAACAAGTGGTAGAATGCATAAGCCTAGAATGACTGTTGCTGCTAATCCAATAACTCCTCCCAGCAAGGAGGTAAATGAAGGCCAGGTAGTGACCAAGGCTTGAAGCCGATCTACAAATGTCTTAGCTGTTTCTGCCAGGTTAATAGAAATGGGCTCCGCATTACATAGATCAAAAATCTCCTGGTGTAACTTTAACAAATCCTTTTTTTGATTGGTGCATTTTAATCACATATCTTTGTTAGGTACAAGCTAGTATAGGTAAAGGCATACATGCACACATTTCTCATTTAACCCTTCCCCAATTCCCGCCCCACTCCCTCCTCCTCCCTCCTTCTCAAGTTCAGTTTAGTGATTGACTTTGATGTGATCTTGAAAGTATATCATGCTCATTAGGGTGTCCCCCCTCCTCCCATCACCTTCCATTCAGTCAAATTCTTTGTTCACCTAAGGATTCTCCTTCTTCATTTGGAGTCCCTCTTATGTCCCATTTTCTCCCTAGCTTCCACATATTAGGGAGAGCATTCGATTTTTAACTTTTTGTGACTGACTAATCTCACTTAACATAATGTTTTCCAGTTCCATCCATTTCCCTGAAAATAACATGATTTTGTTCTTCTTTATGGCTGAGTAAAATTCCATTGTGTATATATCCCATAGTTTTTTAATCCATTCATCTGTTGATGGACATCTTGGCTGGTTCCATAGTTTGGCAATTGTAAACTGTGCAGCTATAAACATAGATAAGCATGCATTGATCTGATAGTTTGGTTTCCGTTCTTTTGGGTAGATACCCAGAAGTGGTATTGCTGAATCATATGGTAGGATCATTCCCATTCGTCTGAGGATCCTCCATACTGTTTTCCAAAGTGGTTGCGCTAATTTGCAATCCCACCAACAATGTATTAGGGTTCCCACTTCTCCACACCCTCGCCAGCATTGGTTGTTGTTTGTGTTCTTTTTTTTTTTTTTTTTTTTTTCCTTGCGGTACTGGAGATTGAACTCAGGGGCATTCTACCTCCGAGCTACACCCCCAGCCCTATTTTTTATTCTTTATTTTGAAACCGAGTCTCACTAAGTTGTGGAGTGCCTCACTAGGTAGCTGAAGCTGGCCGCGAACCCGGATCCTCTGGTCTCAGCCTCCCGAATGCTGGGATTACAAGCGTGCGCCACCACGCCCGCCCGGCTGTTGTTTGTGTTCTTGATGATTGCCATTCTGATTGGAGTTAGGTGAAATCTCAAGGTAGTTTTGATTTGCATCTCTCTGATGGCTAATGATGTAGAACATTTCCTCATACATTTATTGGCCATTTGTATTTCTTCTTTTGTGAAGTGTTTATTTAGATCCTTTTCCCATTTTTTGATTGGGTTATTGGTTTTCTTAGCTATGAGTTTCTTGAGTTCTCTGTGTATCCTAGATATTAGTCCTCTATCAGAAGAGTAGCTGGCAAAAAATTTCTCCCACTCTGTGGGCTCTCTGTTGAGGTTCTTGATAGTTTCCTTTGCTGCACAGAAGCTCTTCAGTTTAATGCAATCCCATGTATTGATCTTCCTTTGAGTTGCTTGTGCTTTTGGAGTCTTGTTGAAAAAGTTTTTATCTATGCCTATGTGTTCAAGTGTTGGTCCTATGCCCTCTTCAAGTAGTTGCAAGGTCTCTGGCCTGACTTCGAGGTCTTTGATCCACCTTGAGTTGACTCTTGTGCAGGGTGAGAAAGTGGGGTTTATTTCCATTTTCCTGCATATGGTTAACCAGTTTTGCCCACACCATTTGTTAAAGAGGCTATCTTTTTTCCAGTGTATGTTTTTGGCTCCTTTGTCAAAAATCAGTTGACTGTAAGCACGTGGGTCTGTTTCTGGATCTTCTATTCTGCTCCATTGGTCTGTGTGTCTGTTTCTGTGCCAATACCATGCTGTTTTTATTACTGTGGCTTTGTAGTAAAGTTTGAAGTCAGATATTGTGATACCTCCTGCATGGTTCGTGTTACTAAGAACTACTTTGGCTATCCTGGGCTTTTTGTTGTTCCAAATGAATTTAAGGACTGATTTTTCTATGTCTGTGAGGAGTGACCTTGGTAATTTTATGGGTATTGCATCGAATTTGTAGATTACTTTTGGGAGGATGGCCATTTTGATGATATTTATTCTGCCTATCCAAAAGCATGGTAGATTTTTCCATCTTCTAAGGTCTTTGTCGATTTCTTTTTTAGCTTTTTGTAGTTTTCCTTATAGAGGTCTTTTACCTCTTTGGTTAGCTTTATCCCTAAGTATTTTATTTTTGAGGATGCTATTGTGAGTGGAATTGTTTTCTGGATTTCTTTTTCAGTGGTTTTATGGTTGGCATACAGGAAACCTTCTGATTTTTGAAGATTGATTTTGTATCCAGACACTTTGCTGAATTTGTTGATCAGTTCTATAAGTTTTTTGGCTGATTTTATTGGGTCTTCCGGGTATAGTATCATGTCATCTGCAAAGAGGGATAGTTTTAGTTCTTCTTTCCCTATTTTTACCCCTTTGATTTCCTTCTCTTGCCTTATTGCTCTGGCTAAAGTCTCAAGTACTATGTTAAACAGAAGAGGTGATAAGGGACATCCTTGTCTTGTTCCTGTTTTTAGTGGGAACTCTTGCAGTTTTTCTCTATTTAATATGATGTTGGCTGTAGGCCTATTGTATATTGCCTCTATAATTTTGAGGTATGTTCCTTCTATTCTGATTCTCTGCAGTGCTTTTAGCATGAATGGGTGTTGGGTCTTGCCAAATGCTTTTTCAGCATCAATTGAGATGATTGTGTGATTTTTGTCTTTGAGTCTGTTTATGTGGTGTATTACATGGATTGTTTTTCGTATGTTGAACCAGCCTTGCATCCCTGGGATGAACCCGACTTGGTCATGGTGTATAATTTTCTTGATGTGGTTTTGAATGCGCATTGCTACTATCTTGTTTAGCAGTTTTGCATCTAAGTTCATCAGTGATATAGGCCTATAGTTTTATTTTCTTGATCTGTCTTTATTTGGCTTTGGTATTAATGTGATGTTGGCTTCATAGAAAGTGTTTTGGAGGGTCCTGTTTCTTTCTATTTCACGGAATAGTTTGAGGAGTATTGGAATTAGCTCTTCCATAGATGTTTTATAAAATTCACATGAAATACCATCTGGCCCTGGGCTTTTATTTGATGGTAAACTTTTTATTGCTGTTTCTATTTCTTTGATTTTTATTGGTTGATTTAAATTTTCTATATCTTCTTGACTCAGTTTAGGAAGGTTGTATGTATTTTTAAAATTGTCAATTTCTTCCAGATTTTCCATTTTGTTGGAGTATGGTTTTTCAAAATAATTTCTGATGATCCTCTGTATTTCCACACTGTCAATGGTAATTTCACCTTTTTCATCTCTTATTTTGGTAATTCGCGTTGATTCTCTCTTTCTTTTGGTTAGGTTGGCCAATGCTTTATCTATCTTGTTTATTTTTTCAAGAAACCAGCTTTTGGTTTTGTTGATTTTCTGTATTTTTTTATTCTGTATTTCATTAATTTCTGCTCTGATTTTCATAATTTCCTGTCTTCTACTAGCTTTGGGGTTAGACTGTTCTTGTTTTTCAAGGGCTTTGACCTGTGTCATTAGGTTATTTATTTGGTGAGTTTCTGTTCTTATATGGGCATTCAGTGCTATAAATTTTCCTCTTAGTACTGCCTTTAAGGTGTCCCAGAGGTTTTGATATGTTGTGTCTCTGTTTTTGTTGGAATCTAGGAATTTTTTAATTTCTCCCCTTACTTCTTCTATGACCCATTCCTCATTCAGCAATGTGGTGTTCAGTCTCCATGTGTTTACATGGTTACTCTGGGTTTTCTTAGAGTTGATTTCTAGTTTCACTCCATTGTGGTCTGAAAAGATGCAGAGAATTATGTTACATTTTTTGAGTTTGCCAGTGCTCTCTTTGTGGCCCAGAATTTTGGAGAAGGTTCCATGCGCTGCTGAGAAAAATGTGAATTCAGCTGTAGTTGGGTGAAATATTCTGTATATGTCTAACAGGTCCATTTGGTTTATGGTATTATTTAAGTCCAAAGCTTTACTGACCTTTTTTTTTAGAAGATAGGTCTAGTGATGTGAGAGGAGTATTGAAGTCTCCTAGTATTAGTGTATTGGGATCTATGTGTGACTTTATATCATGCAGAGTTTGTTTTATGAAAGTGGCTGCACCTATGTTTGGGGCATAGATGTTGATAATTGTTATTTCCTCTTGCTGTATTGTTCCTTTTACTAGTAAAAGGTGACCTTCTTTGTCTCTTTTGATTAGCTTAGGCTTGAAATCTAATTTATCCGATATCATAGTTGCTACTCCTACTTGTCTTCGAGTTCCATTGGCATGAATTACCTTACTCCAGCCCTTCACCCTTAGTTTGTTTGAATCTTTGCTTGTAAGGTGTGTTTCTTGGAGGCAGCATATAGATGGATTCTGGGTTTTGATCCATTTTGCCACCTTGTGCCTTTTTATTGGAGAGTAGAGACCATTTATATTCAGTGTGATTATTGAGAGATGATTTTTAATTACTAACATTTTGAGTTTTGACTTCTGTTTGCGGTAGTGTTTGTTCTTCTTTGCTTAGTTGTTTCCTTCCTGGAAATTATTGTTTCTCTGGTTCTGACGTTTACTTGTTAGTTCTTCTTTGTAGTTAATGTCTTTGAGTATTTTCTCTAGTGCTGGTTTGGAAGACATAAATTCTTTCAGTTTCTGTTTGTCGTGGAAGGTTTTTATATTCCCATCAATTTTGAGAGAGACTTTTGCTGGGTATGAGAATCTTGGCTGCAAGTTATTTTTTTTTCAGAGTTTGGAATATGTTACTCCAGCCCCTCCTGTATTTCATGACTTGGTTTGGGAGGTCTGGAGTGATTCTAATTGGTTTGCCTCTAAATGTCACTTGGCCTTTTACTTTTGAATTCTTTCCTTAGCTTCTACATTAGTCATCTTGATTATTATGTGGTATAGTGAACCTCTTCTTTGGTCTTGTCTAGAGGGGGTTCTATATGTTTTCTGCACCTGTGTGTCAACTTCTCTTTCTATGTTTGGAAGATTCTCTGATATTACTTCTTTGAAAAGGTTGTTTATTCCATTACTTTCAACTTCTCATTCCTCTTCTATGCCTATTATTCTTAGGTTAGCTCTTTTAAAATTGGCCCAGATCTCATCGATGTCGGATTCATACTGTCGAATTTTTTTTTCTAGATTATGTATAATGGATTCATTTTTGGAATGGTCATCTTCTAGGAGTGATATTCTGTTTCCCATGTGGTCTAATCTACTGTTTATAGTTTGCATTGATGCCTTCACTTCTATTATTGCATCTTTCACATCCTTCACTTCCCTCAAGGCTTCTCTAAGATTCTTGCTCAGGGTGTCAGATTCTTTGTTTATTTGTTCCTTTATTTCTTTCCAGCTCTCTCCACATCCTTTCTGGAAGTTTTGTATCATTTCTATTATTAAAGCTCTGAATTGTTCTTCTGGTAAGCTCTGCTATTCAGTGTCGTTAAGTTCTGTTATTGTGGGGTTGTGTTGACTCATTGTTTCTTTGGTATTTCTCCTTCCCATGGTTTCCCTGTTCTTAAATTTATAGCTTTGGTGCTCTTGCACGCTTTCTCTGAATTTATAGGTTTCTTATTTTTATTTTCTCTCTGCGAATGGTATCTTGTACTGAGTTGCAATTACTCTGGTACTTCTTCTGCCTGCTCTGTTGGTGTTTTGGTGGGTTTTAGGTGTTGACTTCTAGGGTCTAGCAAAACTAACAAAGCAACCAATCCTCCGAACAAACATAGATAAATCGAAGCGATGCAAAGTGAAACAGAGTAAAAATGAAACAAAACAAAAAAAAAAACTCAGAAAGCAAAAAGCAACGGCAAGAAACAAAATAAAAATCCCTGCAAGTTTGTAAGAACAGACCTGGTTTGGCCTCTGCAGATCTTTTGGGTAGATCCCTGCTGCTGTGGGCAGCAGACAAAATGGCGCTTACTACTGCCGCACATGAGCCGGCTCCCCCGTTCTCCCTGGTCTGCTCTCTAGATTCCGACCAACTGCCCCTGTTGCTTTACTCACTTTTCAGCTGCTTTGCTTCTCTTTCCTTCCGTCAAGAAGCTGCTCCTGCGGCAGTTTTGATTCAAGCTCTGCAGTGCAGTTGGTCTCTGCGCTGGCTCTGTGGGGAGAGGTGTGCTGGGATGGTCCTGCGCGGGCTTAAGCTGGTCGTACCACGCATTCCGGTCTCTGTCAAAGGTGCCTCGATATGCTGCCTGGCTAGGATGAGGAGTTCAGGAGTCGCTCACTCCACCTCTGGTTGCTGGGGATGCAGAAAGTCGTTATATATTTCTTTGTCAGTAGACCCCACACCGGGGGGCTGGCTCAATGGCGGCCGCCACTCAGCAGCGTGGTGCCGCGGCCGCACAGACTGGCTTTTTTGGTCTCCCTGGTCGGCCTTCCAGATTCTAGTCAGCTGTATTTCAGTTTTCGTAGTGTTGTTCACCTATTTGTTGCTTTTTTTTCTTCTGTCAAGAAGCTGCCTCTATGGCTGATTTGAATCAAGCTCACAGCACCTATTGAGCAGTGTCTCACTCCTGGGTTTTCTTTTTTGATTATCTGCTAGAACCATATCCATCCATCCTCTGTGATTTCATTTCTAAACAGAGCAGGCAGAAGAAGTACCAGAGTAATTGCAACTAAACCATATCCATCCATCCTCTGTGATTTCATTTCTTTTTTTTTTTTTTTTTTTTTTTTTCGGTACTAGGGATTGAACTCAGGGGCATTCTACCTCCGAGCTATATCCCCAGCCCTACTTTTTATTCTTTATTTTGAAACAGGGTCTCACTAAAGTTGCGGAGGGCCTCACTAGGTAGCTGAGGCTGGCCACGAACCCGGATCCTCCGGTCTCAGCCTCCCGAATGCTGGGATTACAAGCTGTGATTTCATTTCTAAAGACTGAAGCATTTCTCAGCTTCAGTCTTTCCTTGCTTAATTCCCGGTTAAGCTATCTTGTTGTATGCTGTCTATTCTACTAAGCTGCCTTAAATTTTTTTCTGAATAATGAAAATATTTATATATCTATCTCCAGGCACTTTCTGATTGCTAATTCAAAATGTGGCCCCATCTTCTTAATTCAAACTTCTTCCCATCTGTTTACTTATTCATTTATTAAGGAGCAACTATTATATGTCAAGAACTAATAAGCCAGGTGCTAGGAACCCCAAACTGTTGGACATTAGAGTAATGTTTTCAAATTAGTGAAATAAAATTCATAGGACTACAAACTCAGTTATATTGAACTTTGATAACCAAAATCTTTTTCAAAGTGGATATAGTTATCTATCTGTCCCTTAAAAAATTGAATAAGTAATAAGGCCTAGTGGCAGGTCTCATATATTGATTGTAGGTCAAAATACAAATTAACTTAGTTTCTACAGAAGGTAGTTTGACAGTATCTATCAGAATTACAATGTTACATAGCTTTGAGCCAGCAAATCTACTCTGAAGTATTTTATAGCATAGTTATACTTACATATATAAACTGATATATATATATACAGGGATAGTTCTTACTATATTATTTGTTTTAGAAAAAAGATTGGAAACCATCAAAATGTCCACCAGTAAGGAACTGTTTAAATACATTTGTGTGTGTGTGTGCGCACACACACACACACACACATGCATATTGGTACTAAGGATTGAACCCAAGAGCATTCTACCTTCGAGCTACACTCCCAGCCCTATTTTATTTTTTATTTTGAAACAAGATCTCACTAAGTTGCAGAGGGCCTCACTAAGTTACTGAGGCTGGCCTCAAACCTGCAATCCTCCTGTCTCAGCCTCCCAAATACTGGGATTACAAGCATGCACCACCACACCTGGCTGGATATTATTTTTTCATCTGTTTCTTGTAAATTTATGACCTTTGTTGGGTATTTTTCACCCTAGATGTTTAATTTTAGGTTGTCAAGTCCGCCTTATGCATCATAATTTTAGGCATCCTATCTTGCTTAGAACTGCCTCCCTGGGGATGGGGTGTAGCTCAGTTCAGCATATGTGCTTAGTATACTCCAGGTGCTGGGCTCAGTCCCTGCACCAAAGGAAAAAATAAAGCCCTTCCCCATTCAGAGATTGCAGAAAGTATTCCCTCATGTCTCCTTATAATTATAATTTGGTTTTTATGCTTAGGTTTTTTACAACATCATTTAAGTTATAATTTATATCCTATACATTCATCTATTTAATACATACGATTCAATGGTTTTTAATATAGTCACAGAGGCATGAGACCCTGACTGCTATCAAATTTCAGAAACTTTGGGTGATCCCAATAAGAACCCCCCATCAGCAGTCACCTCCATTTCCCCCCAGCACCCCCAGCCCTAAGCCTCAGCAGTCTACTTTCTGTCTCTGGGGATTTGCCTACTCTGGACTTTTCCTATGAGCAGGTTTATACGATGTGCTGTACTTTGTGATTGATTTCTTGCACTCCACATATTTTCAAGTTCATCCATATTGTAGTGTGTATAAGCCCTTGTATTGGCAAGTAATAGTCTATTTTGTGTATGTTTTGAATCCCTTTCACTTTTTGGCTATTATGAAGGAATATGCTACGAACGTTCATGTACAAGGCTGAGTTGGGTGTTTTTTCTTTTTCTTTTTTTACTTTTTCATTTTAGTACAAATGCATATGTATAACTCATTCACCATCTTAACAACTTTTAGGTGTCATTTCAGTAGCATTAAACACATTCACGATGTGTGAAACTATCACCTCGAGCCATTTCCAGAACTTTTTCATCATACCCATTAAACCAAATCTCTCTTTCCCCTCTTCCTCCTGCCCTTGGTAGCCTCCATTTTACTTCCTTCCTCTATGAATTTGCCTATTCTAGGTAATTCATCGAAGTGAAATCATACATTATTTGTCCTTTTATGTCTGGCTTCCTTCACTTAGGATAATTTCTGCAAGGTCCACCCATGTTGTAACATGTATCTGAATTTCATTCCTTTGTAAGGCTGAGTAATATTCCATTGTGTGCATATGTCATCTTTTGTTTATCTGTTCATACACTGAAGGGCATTTGGGTTGCTCCCCCTTTTTGGCTGTTGTGGGTAATGCTCCTGTGGACTTCGGTGTGCAAGTATATGTTTGAGTCACTGTGTTCACTTTGGGGGGAGGTAGATCTATAGGTACAGAATTGCTCAGTCGAATTTTATATTTAACTCTCTAAATAATACCAAACTAGTTCAAGAGTCTACGCCCCGCAACGAGAAAGTATTCCAATTCCTCTACATCCTCACCAACACTAGTTATTACCTGTCTTGGGTTAGAGCCATAGTAGTGGGTGTGAAGTGGTATCTCATGTGGACTTGTATGTTTAATCTTTAATTCATGTGTCATTTGTATTTGGAGATAGTATAAAATTTTTTGGCTTTTTTTTTTTTTTGGTTTGGGGTTTTTGTTCCTAAAACAGCTAGGCATTTCCAACACTGTATATAGTATTGCATTCTTTCTTTCCCTACTATTATGTGATGACTTTTTATCTTACATTAAATATACATACATACATAGATCTGTATCCAAATATTGCTTTCTAGACACTTGGCCACCATACCAATGCCACACTATTTAGTTACTGCAGGTTTATGATGCGTTTTAATGTCTGAGGCAATAATACCTCCCAAATATCGTTTTCCTTTTTCAAATTGTTCTTGGCAATATTTGAACACTGTGTCTTCCAACTTAACTTGAGAATTAGCATGAAGTTCCATTTTTAAACCCCTGACTGACTCTGCTTGGGACTGTACTGAGTTTGCGGGTCAGCTCGGGTCCCTTCTGCTTCACACTACTCATCATGTAAATCATCCTTGCTATCCATCTTTCCTGCCAGTGGAAATGTAATTAAAAGAAGGGAAATAATGGACTCCAAGGTGGGTAGGTTTGTCCCCTTGAAGAAGCTCAGCAAAATGTTTAAGCAAATTAAGTTCTGGATTCAGGAGTAACAAGAGCAGGGGCGGTGGAAAGGCAGAGGTGGTGATCTCGGTCACCTGAGCTAAAGTTTAGTGCATCTGATTCATGGAGAAGGGCCAGTTGTTCCAGAATTTTTGTAATGTGGGATAAAAGGTAGCCCCGTCTTCACATGCACGTATCTGCTCATTTCTCCAGTATGATGCTGTCCGGATAAACCAACTCTACGAACAAGCCAGGTGGGCTATTCTCTTAGAAGAAATCGACTGCACCGAGGAAGAGATGCTGATCTTTGCAGCACTGCAGGTACGAGAACTTTGGTTTTCTCTCTGAAAGGACACAAGCCAAGTTTGTTCTGCTTCAAGTTTCTTATTCTTCATACTGCTTGCTTCTTTTGGTGGAAGAAATTAAAATGAGGAGAGTAAATTGAAGCTTAAAATGTTCCTCATATCCTACACATGTGTGCGTTCTATGTAAGCCACTCGTATCTCTCCCCTGCCATAAGCACAGCCAGGGATGAGGCAGAACCGAGCTGAACATGACCGACCATAGATCTCAGAATAAGTGGGGTTATCGTGTCCTCCGCTCCGGGCGGGAAGTCTCCTTGTAGGAGTTGTTCAGCATTCCAGGGGAATTGTCTTCAAAGAAGAATAATGCCTAATGACTCTGTTTGCATTCATTTCTAAAACCTGTTTTCATTTCAGTATCACATCGGCAAATTGTCCCTGTCCGCCGAAATACAGGACTTCACAAATGAGTCTGAGGTCGATGAAGTAGAAGCAGCGCTTTCTAATTTGGAAGTGACCCTCGAAGGTGGAAAGGCAGACAACACGTTGGTACGAGCTTTTCTGATAACTCAGAATTGTGGCTTTGTTCCTCCTGATTGACAAATACTGGTGACCTTTCTTTAAAAAATCATTTTTATCAGTGCACTGCAATCATAGTGAGGATCAATGTGATACACACATACACGCAAGAGCCCTGGGGACGTTCCCCTGCACATTCTACCGTGCTGCCCCCGCCCCTCTCCACACGCCAGTGAAATTGTAGTAACACCTTCATATGTTGCCATAGTTTTATTTGAACCATTTCAGATGAACTTTTTAAAATTAGGAATAGTCATCTGATATCAAGAATTTTCATACAAAGGGATCATTTCTACTAGTTGTGCATTACAGCCAATTGATTTGATGAATGCCATGATAAAAGTCACCAAAATATGGACACAGTCAGATCCATGTAGTATGGGAGAAATTTTATGCAACATGAATGGTTAGATTAGTTTAAAAAGAAATATGGGCAGATGGGTAAGTAGTGTGTTACTAATACGCAACTATGTCTTGGCAAAGTGCAGCTAAAATAGACGTTATAGTCGTGAGTTGTTTTTGATTTTGATTTTTTTTTTCTCCTGCATTCTTGATATTTTGGTACTGGCCTGAAGTTTTTCTTTAATACTTGTTCATTTAGCATCTTGAAGGTAGAAAACCACATCATTTGCCATGAAAGTTTCTTCTGCTTTTTGGATTGGAAATAATGTAGTTATGTCTTTTCTCTGTGTATGAATAGTACAACTTGATATTTTCAAAAACCAGTACTTTCAGTGAAGTTTTTATCTACAGAAATGAAAGAAAACAGTAATATGAAAGAATTATATTACTTTTGAAGACATTTCCCAAGCATACATTTCTCTTCCTAATTCTGTTTTTTTCTTGGCATTCCTTGAGAAAGTATTAACTTGAAGATAAAATAACCCAGATTTATGTCTAAATATCAGGGAGAAGCCACTCTGATTTTAAAACTTCCTTGGATAAATCATCAAAAGAATGATTCTTATAGAGATAGATGAGAGTGGACAGTATATTATAGTGATAACTTTGTATTTTTTTAAAAAAGAAAAAAGCAAAGCAAACTCCTGTTACTTTTTTATTATTATCATTATTATTATTATATTGACCAGCTTTGGGTATCTTATTGTTACTGAGATCTATTTTAGAATAAAATTTGTTCTTCATTTAAAAAAACAAAAGTAATAGTTAACTGATTTTGAAAAGAGAGAGAAAGAAAGGGGGGAGAGGAAGAGGGAAAGAGAGAGAGGGAGAAAGAAAGAGAGAGAAGAGAGGGAGTCTGCTCTTCATGTGGCAAGTTTAAACTTAGCAAGAACTGACCAGCTCCTCCCAGGTTGGCTCTGCGAGGGACTGTAAGTTGTTTTCCTCGTGACAAGGGATACTTTTACGCGGCATTTCTCCCTGGAGTAAAGCGGTGTGGTGTGAGGGAGAGAGAGCTGCGGCGTCCAGCCAGTTCCCTAGCACGGAGCGTGGAGTTGGTCCCTTAAGGAAAGTTTAGAAAGAATTCGCCTGTCTGTGTGCAGGACACTGTGAGAACAGAGAAAATGCCGCCTCGCCGATTTCAAGTCCTGCTCCCTGGTTCCCTGGTCACGCAGCTCCGCTGGGCAGGGTTGACAAAGGGGACGCCTTTTTTCCAGGCACTGTCAGACATTCCTAAACCCTTTGAATCTCAGGAAATAAACCAAAACTCTCCAGTAAAACGGCAAGAACTAAAACTGCTCCATCATCCCTTGCTTCTAATCTGAATCGTGGCTGAATGGCACCTGTACAACTGGAATCCCCCTCCTGCTTGGTTCACCCACAGGGAGCCACCCCTTTGTTTAACTTCTTCAATCGTGGGAGTAGTTATTGGTTTAATCATCTTGAATCAGAGAGGTGGGTCCATTGTATTTGGACCTAAGAAGTAATGATGAATAAGAATGAGTCACTATATTCTTATGCATTTACTGTGTGTTCTCTTATCATCAAATGCCTTTAAATAGGACACTGGTATCATGCAAGAGTAAACGCTTAATACAAACAAGAGGCCAGGACTCTGTCGAGATGCAGGGTCCCATCTCGGGGTTATTGGAGACATGGCCCCCCTGGAACTGGAGTTCTTTTGTGTCTCCTTTCTCTGCTGAATAAATGCAGCAGGAAAATGATCCTTCCTGAACTACATGGAAAATTCCCTCCTCCTTTCCACAATATTTTTATGTGACACCAAACAATAGGCTTCTCAGTTTGAAAAGCAGGCACCAAGCTACACTGCGGGATGGACTTTGAGCCAGGTTCCTTTGGGAGTTTAATCAGTGACCTAGATGGAGCCAGTTATTCACTAACATCAAAATCACAAAAGGTTTTGTTTGTACATGAAAGTAGTTATTTCTGAGCTGGGCGTGGCGGCGCACACTTGTAATCCCAGCATTTGGGAGGCTGAGACCGGAGGATCTGGATTCGCGGCCAGCCTCAGCAACTTAGTGAGACCCAGTTTCAAAATAAAGAACTAAAAATAGGGCTGGGGGTATAGCTCGGAGGTAGAATGCCCCTGAGTTCAATCCCCAGTACCGCAAAAAAAAAAGAAAGAAAGTAGTTATTTCTGAGCCAGGTGTGATGGTACACGCTTGTAATCCCAGTACTTGGGAGGCTGAGACCGAAGGATCTGGGTTTGCAGCCAGCCTCAGCTACTTAGTGAGGCACTCCACAACTTAGTGAGAACCTGTTTCAAAATAAAGAATAAAAAAAAAAATAGGACTGGGGGTGTAACTCAGAGGTAGAATGCCCCTGGGTTCAATCCTCAGTACTGCCAGAAAAAAAAAAAAGTAGTTAATTCTAACTCAAAAAAATTTTTTGTTTGTTTTTGTTTTTGTGGTAGAAGGGATAGAATCCCTGAGTTACACCCCCAACCCTATTCTATTTTTATTGTGAATCATGGTCTCCCTTGGTTGATGAGAGTCTCACTACTTTCTGAGGCTGGCCTCGAGCCTGTGATCCTCCTGTCATAGCCTCCCAAGTACTGGGATTACAGGCGTGCAGAACCGTACCCGGCTATAACTCAAAGTTTTGTTGTTGTTGTTGTTTTGTTTTGTTTTGTTTTTTGGCGGTACTGGGGATTGAACCCAAGGCATTCTACCTCAGAGCTACATCCCCAGCCCTACTTTTTATTCTTTATTTTTTTTGGAACAGGGTCTCACTAAGTTTCGGAGGGACTCACTAAGTAGCTGAGGCTGGCCACGAACCCTGATCCTCTGGTCTCAGACTCCCAAGTACTGGGATTACAGGCGTGCGCCATCATGCCTGGTTTATAACTCAAATTTTTAACTTGAATGATAGGTACAGGAATGTTGCTTGACTTTTTATCTTTTTTTTTTTTTTTTTTTTTTTTTTTTGTCATCTGTGACATACAGAAAGTGGAAAAGTTGTGCAGATTAACAACTTATATTGTTATCCAAGTAAACACCCAAATCAAGAAACAGCACTTGGCAGCCTCTTAGGAGCCCTGTGCTCTCCTCGATCCCGACCCTCCCAACCCCCCGGACCCCCCTAACCCTCCTAACCCTCCCGACCCTCCAGAGGCAACTCCTACAAGCGTGGCTAACGGACTGAAGAACCGAGTTTTCCATTTTATTTCATTTGAATTAATTCAAACGTTAACTGCTGCAGGCGGCAATTGGCCCCATGCTGGACAGCGCAGGTGCAGAATATGATATTCACCACCTATGAAACTCCTGCTTACGAAACGTTACCTGTTTTTCCCTTAGGAGGACATTACTGATATTCCTAAACTTGCAGATAATCTCAAATTATTTAGGTAAGTAACCTTTAAGGAGAAAAAGAATTCCTTGTAACAAAGCCTTGCAGGTAGAGTCCAGAGCTAATTGGCACGCCCATTTGGGGAGTTCGTTGTTCAAAGGTAAGATCGTGGGCTTTGTTGTCAGACACATAATGGGTCAACCCCTCGTTCTAGCATGTGCTCTCGCCAGGGCACCTCGGATGTTGTATGCCTCTGAGCCTGTTTCCTGAGCAATGAAGTGGGAACCTAACTCCTCTTAGGTTCATTGGGAGGGTTGGATAAAATGATACACAGGAAGCATTTAGCATGCTACCTGACTCATAGTACTTGCTCACTAAGTGGCGGTATAAACATGACCGGTTTCCAGTAGAGGGTCTATCTGTAAGGCTCGGGGCTCTGGCGGCGTTTGAAAGCCTCTTTGGTCATATAAGAATCACTTGTCTCTAGAACTTTGATCCTAGGTTTATAGAGAAAGTAGTCACCTTTCGTTATCTACTTTCACCTGTTTAAATGTTCAATCTGAAAATGTTAAGAGAGAGAGAGAGAAGAAACCGGGCACAGTGGCACACACCTGTAATCCCAGAGATTTGGGAAACTGAGGCAGGAGGATAAATAAGTTTGAGGCCACCTGGACAACTTATCAAGATCCTATCTCAAAATAAAATTGAAAAGGGCTGGGATGTAGCTCAGTGGTAGAGTGATGGCCTAGCACGTGTGAGGCCCTCTGTTCAATCCTTAGCACCCAAAGGGGGGGGGGGGCAGGGAAGGTCTTTGGGTCTTAGTAGAAAGAAAAGACTGCCACCTTTGTGCTGGTGCCAAGGAGCCTTCTGATGAAAGTCGGGGGGGGCCTTTGAAGTCCTATCAGTCACTCTGCCACTTAATGGTTTGTTGACTTTTCCTCCCTGGGGCAGCTGGCTGTAGAGCTGCTTTTGATAAGACATGCTTCGAAAAGACTTATAGAGAGAACAGTGTATAAGAGGTGAGGGAGAAACAGGCTTTCACAGGTAACAGTGTGTGTCATTGTTGCATGTGTGTGTGTGTGTGTGTGTGTGTGTGTGTGTGTGTGTGTGTAACGTGATTGCAGGATGTGGTCTCAAACAATAGGGTTATTATCACACCTGTGAGTACAGATAATTGTAATCGCAACTGACTCATTGTGATGCTAGAGCTGCAGAGAAGAAGTAACAATGTGAAGCCACAAATACACCTTTGTAAAATATTCATAATTGTTCTACCAAGAAACTGGGTGCCATATTCTCTATGTAGATCAGTTTCAGTTTCTTTTTTTTTTTTTTTGTACCAGGGATTGAACCCAGGGGCATTCCACTACTGAGCTACACTTCCAGCCCTGTTTTATTTTTTTATTTTGAAACAAGGTCGTGCTGAGTTGCTGAGAGTCTCACTAAGTTGCTAAGGTTGGCCTGGAACCTGCGATCCTCCTATCTCAGCCTCCCAAGTACTGGGATTACAGGCGTGTGCCCCCACACCTGACCCAGATCCCAGTCTTTATAAACCCAGCGGTGACACCCCTTCCTGAATGTGGCTTAGATATTTCTGTGAAGGAGATGATGTGTTGGAGTGAGGCCCTGCATCCGTCTCACTTACACCACCCTGCATGGCCGGAGGTGTGACAGTTATCCTCAGATTCACGAAATCGTCCTTGTATCTGACCCATGGACACTTCATCAACCAAAGGTCTCAAGACATTGAATGTCATATATAATATAGTTCATGGAAGTGTTGTGGGATAACACGATCCCACTCGTGGGTCCTTGGCCTCCGTGATAAAAAGAATTTTAACACGTGCCAGTCAGGAACAAAAGGCAGGAATTTATTAGGAAAGTAAGGAACTGGGGGAGAAAACAGGTGAGCAGACATCTTCCTGGCCACAAGAGCAAGAGGGCAAGAGAGAGCATGGGAAGGAAGGGGCTTTCTTTTATAAACTTTTAAGAGGGGTGAGCACAGAAGCAGTCTGGACCTCCTCCTTCTTCAGGTATAGGTGGGTGATAGGTGGGCGTTCCAAGTTGGATCCTCCTCTTCCTCAGGTTTCAAGATGGATCTGACCTTGGCTGTGAATCTCAGGTGTCCTTGGCCCTGAATCTCAGGTGGGGGCAGGGCTTCAGGGGATTAGGGTATGGGACCTCCTAAGAAACTTCCAAGAGGTAGAGTAGAGGCTGAAGTGCTTCAGTTCCAGGGTTGTTTTATATATATATATATATTAAAAGTGATATTTTACTTTTCCTTTCCATTTGTCTCCTGTCTACCTACTTATTTCTTCTATCCTACATCAGAAGGAAGAAGGAAGGGGAGAAGGGAAGGACGCTGGAGAGTAGAGCTTTCTTCCCGGGATGAGTGTGAGCTCAACAGACCCTTCATTTCCTGGGGCCCTTTCTTCTTCAGTACACAGCCTTGGACTAGTCCTTTGGTTTTTACTTTGATTGTTTTCTTTTACTAGCTCTTTATTTCTTCTAAACAAAACCTCCTGAATCCACTGTCTAAATATAGACTTCAGTGTCGAGCATGGCATGAGGTCTAGCACAAACCCCAGTCCTGCTATAAATACATAGGAATTCTGGGTGAAATAAAAGAATTGTAAATCCAAAATTGATCATAAAGTGAAACTAAGGAATCTCAACTTTTAGGAAATAAGGAGGGAACCTAGTTCTACAAATGAATCCTCAGCCACACAGAGGGGATCCAGGGGATGGATATACGTCCTCCTGACTTGGGGCTGGTATTTCAATTTCCATGTAGGAGTAGGTAATAAAGCTTTATGGCGTCTAAATCAGGAAGCCAAACTGAGCACCTGTCTAAATGTAGAACCTTGCAAGGACTGCTGCTCTGTTTAGCAGGAAATAGAAAAAGTACACACCAACCAAAGAAAGCAGGAAGGCAGTTCAGCCTTGCCCTGAGTTCCATGGGGAAAGAAAAAGTCTGTCTTGAGAAATCAGAGCCAGGGCTTGTGTCGTGCACAGACGTGTAGGTATCAATGTAAATGTCATGTGATAAGGAAATCCTGAAAATGTTGCCTTTTTTTTTTTTTTTTTTTTTGGCAGTACTGGGGATTGAACCCAGTGGCACTCTACTACTGAGCTACACCCCAGCCCTTTTTATTTTATATATATATTTTTTTTTTCTTTTGAGACAGGACCTCGTTAAGTTGCTGAAGCTGGCCTCAAACTTGCAATCCTCCTGCCTCAGCCTCCTGTGTAGCTGAGATTACAAGCAGGCATCACCATACCTGGTAGAATCCTTAAAAAAATTTAAAGAGAAACTGGTCCAGGTCTACAAACCTATAAATCCCTAGCAAATGTAGTTGTAAAAATACTCAAAGGGAAATAAATACCCACAACCACAATAGCAATAATCACCTTTAAAAAAAGAAGCTCCCAATAAAAATTACAACCATGCTATTATGAGAACTTATTTTTAAGAGAAGTTTCAATAATTCTAGGTAATACAATAATCTGAAGAAACCATAAAATTATTATGTTTAGAATCACTTAAGTAGTTTAAAAAGAAAAAAAAACTTAATGAAAAAGAACAGGCAGCATCTAAAAAGATCCAAAACTTTTTTATAGTATAGTTCACAAATAATTGTACTCATGTTAGTGGGTAGATGCTCAAAATATTTTAAAGACAAGGTGACCCCATTCATAGTGTGGAGATGGCCCATCTAACCCAGTGTTTCACAAATTCAGGGAGCCAGCTTAGGAAAGCTTGTGTAAAATTCAAGTGTCAGGAAACTGGGCGTGGTGGTGCACGCTTGTAATCCTAGTACTTGGGAGACTGAGAAAGGAGGATCGCAGATTCAAGGACAACTTGGCAATTTAGTGAGGCTCTCAGCAACCTAGTGAGATCTTGTTTCCAAATAAGAAGTAGAATTGGTCTGGGGATGTAGCTCAGAGGCAGAATGCCTCTGGGTTCAATTCCAAGTACCACAAAAAAATAAAAATAAAATTCGAGTGGCAGGAGGCTGAGACCGGAGGATCACAAGTTCGAGACCAATCTGTACAACAACCTTGTCTCCAAATAAGAAATAAAAAGGGCTGGGTGTGTAGCTCAGTGGTAGAGTGCTTGCCTAGCATGGGGAAGACCTTGGGCTCAATCCCAAGTAGATAATAATGAAATAAATAAATAAATAAATAAATAAAATTCAGATGCCTGGCCCCAACCTGCACACTGAATCTGTGTGCCTGGGACTCACGACACCTCTTTCAAGCCCTCTTTCAATTCTGATGAACACCAGAGTCTGGGAGCTCTCCTTCTAGAAAATAAAGTCAGCTCCTTAGCGGGGTATTCAAAGTCCCACCCTGGCCCTGCCCTGTCTTTCTGTTGTCACTGCTGCCTCCCAAGCGTGGAAATGCTGCAGCCACAGAAAATACTGTCCACGACTCAGCACAGCACCCACCGGAGGTGAGGATTTGAGAAGTACGTAACTCGCCTCTTAGGAATCAGGTGCCCAGCTGACTCACCTCGCTCCTGGTGTGGGCGACTGCCGCTCCTGCGATTTCTTTTCCCTCTTCTTCCTAATGAATTCCTATTCAAGCTTCTTCATTCTAAGCGCTCCAACTGCAGTGAACTAACTGCTCTCCGTACCTTGTTACGAGATTTACCACATTCTGTTGCATCTGCTTATTTTATGTTTCCCCTTTATACTGTGAGCTCCCGGAGGGTTTGAGAGATGGCCTCATTCTTGATCTTCTTAGGTAAATCATTCCCCGCCCAGCTGCCACCTCCTCCACTCCCCCTTCACTGGGAGCCCAGCGTCTGGAGCAAGGAATAGGAGTAAAAATTATGAGCTTTGTTGGTGTGTTGAACACAGCCTGGAAGGAGCAGCAAAGGAGCTGAAGGTCTTTGAATACTCTTAAAGACCAATTAAAATGGGGAAGGAGAGTTTCATCTGTAATGGTGTGTGTGTGTGTGTGCGTGTGTGTGTGTGTGTGTGTGTGTGTGTGTGTGTGTGTGTGTGTTACTGGAGATTGAACACAGGGGCACTCTACACTGGGTACCCCCCAGCCCTTTTTGTTTTTTATTTTAAGAAAAGGTCTAGGTTACTCAGTCTGGCCTTAAATGTGTGATCCTCGGTCTCAGCCTCCGCAGTAGCTGGGATTCCAGGTGCACACCACCACTCCTAGCCATTCTTAATTCTAAAGAGAAATAGAGCCAGGTGTGGTGGCACACACTTGTAATTCCAATACTTGAAAAGCTGAGACAGGAGGATCGTAGGTTCAAGGAAAGTCTCAGCAACTTAGCAAGACCCTCAGCAACCTAGATAGGTCCTGAAAAAAATTTAAAAAGGGATAGGAGTGTAGCTGAAGGTAGAATGCCCCTGAGTTCAATCGTTAGTACAAAAAAGAAAAAATGAATGAATGAATGAATGAATGCATGCCTAGGATTGAACCAAGACCTTATGACCCACATCCCCACATCTTCTGATTATAGGCTCTATCTTTAGATTTTATTTGGAAAATACTATTCATTTTTTGAGAATCTGAGTTTTAGATAATCTTTTAAATATTTTCTTTAGCCACAACTTTCAACATGATACCTTTTTTTGTTGTTTGTTTTTTACAGTACTGAGGATTGAACCTAGGGGCATTCTTCCTCCAAGCTACACCCTAAGTCCTATTTTTTATTCTTTATTTTGAAACAGAGTCTCACTAAGTTGCAGAGGGCCTCACCAAGTAGCTGAGGTGGGCTGTGAACCTGGATCCTCCAGTCTCAGTCTCCCAAGTACTGGGATTACAAGCGTGTACCACCATGCCTGATGATACTGTTTTAATGCAATAGCTTTTTGTTGTTTTGTTTTGTTTTGTTTTGCTTTTGGTACTGGGGATTGAACCCAGAGGCACTCTACCTCTGAGCTATAGCCCTAGCCTTTTTTTTATTATTATTATTTTATTTTGAAACAGGGTCTCACTAAGTTGCTGGCCTCCAATCTGCATTCAACCAGGGACATTCTGCCTCCTCCCGTCAACCTCCCAAGCACTGGGATCACAGGTGTACATCACCACACCCAGCCAGTAGTTTTTTGTAATCTTGGAAGTGTTAACTCCATAATAATGTTCCTTAAATTTACTTTGTGGTTTTTGTAACATTCTTCTGCAGTACACTGGGGGTTTTTTCATTTTTTTGCTTTTGGTTTTTTGTTTGTTTGTTTTTTGTTTTTTACTGTGAGCATCTCCTCTCTTATCTTTGTGCTAAGAACAACATGTTTCACCATTGACATATTAACAGACTTGGGCCAAAGTTTTGCAGAAGAGCATTAACACTAAGCTCGCTCTCCTCCAGTTTTGGATGCAGAAGCCCAGCACGAGACACCCTGATCCACCCCCAAAAGCACGGCTGCTCCGCTGAACCACAGACGGCTCATCTTGTCTTCTCCCTGCCTGTGTGTGCCTCTTTTGTGCCCCTGACTCTCACTCACGTTTCCTACTTTGAATACTGTAGCTCTTCGGCCTGGCCTTGGCACCCAACCGTATCTAGCCCAGGCCGAGAGGTTTTCTGGCCCCAACAGATACCACTCATGGGTATCTTTCCCAAAAATTTTTTTTTTTTTTTTTTTTTTTTTTTTTTTTTTTTTTTTTTTTTTGCGGTACTGGGGATTGAACTCAGGGGCATTCTACCTCCGAACTATACCCCCAGTCCTATTTTTTATTCTTTATTTTTGAAACCGAGTCTCACTAAGTTGCGGAGTGCCTCACTAGGTAGCTGAGGCTGACCTCGAACCCAGATCCTCTGGTCTCAGCCTCCCGAATGCTGGGATTACAAGCGTGCACCACCACGCCCGGCTCCCAAAAATATTTTAATAACAAGAGAGTTGATAAAGATGAGCTCTCCATTTTGGTGATTTCCATGCTCACTGGCAATTTGCTGGTGGTTTCTCTTAAAACTTAGGAGAAAAACCTGGGCATGGCGGCACACACCTATAATCCCAGTACTTGGGAGGCTGAGGCAGGAGGATCACAGGCTCAAGGCCAGCCTCAACAACTTAACGAGATCCTCAGCAACTAAAAGGACTGGTGGGTGTACCTTGGAGGTAAAATGCATCTGAGATCAATCTCTAGTACCTTCACACATACAGCCCCCCCCAAAAAAAATGTTAGGAGAGAACTATGCAGAGCTTTTGTATCTGGTGGTTTTAGCGCCCATTGACTTGAAGCTTGTGCTAGTTGTATCAACAACTTTTTTCAGATCCAGGAAGTATGCTGAGACTTCAAATGCTGCCAGAATTGTGTAGGTTTCCCACAGTTTTTTTGGTCATACTAGGAATCGACCCCAGGGGCATTCAAACTCTTAGATATTACCCCCAGCCCTTTTAATTTTTTATTTGGAAACAAGATCTCACTAGGTTGCTGAGACTGGCCTTGAGACTGTGATCCTCTGGTCTCCGCCTCCCAAGTACTGGGATTACAAGCGTGGGCCACCATGCCCAGCTACATCAGGATAGTATGTTGAGCACTTCAGCTCTACCAGGCAGTGTGATAAATACTTCACGTAGATGACTTCATTCTGTCCCCACAAAAGCTGTGTGAGTTCAAGACTGACACTGTCCCATCACAGAGAACAGTGCATGGGGCCCGCTCAGGTAGAGTGTCTTTCCCAGGAGCAAGTGTGGGGTGGGGGTGAGGTGGGCAGAGTCAGAGCGTGGACCAGGAGGTCTGACTCCTCAGTCTTTGCATCCACTTTCAACACACCCATTCGCACCACATAGCAACACCCCATTTCTAGCTTTTAGGAAAGAATTAGCGGGCTAGGGGTGCAGCTCAATGGTAGAACACATGTTTGGCATGCACAAAGCCCTGGGTTCGATCCCCAGCACCACAAAAAAGAGATTAAATAAATAAACAAATGAGGTTACTCTGGGCATGGTGGCACATACCTGTAATCCCAGTACATGGAAGGCTGAGACAGGAGGATCCAGGTTCGAGACCAGCTTCAGCAACTTAAGCAAGACTAGAGAAAGCTTGTTTCACAACAAAAAATAAAAAAGTACTGAGAGTGTAGCTTGGAGGTAGAATTCTGCTGGTTCAATCCCCAGCACCGCCAAAAATAAAAAATAAAATAAAGAACGAGTTAGCAGTTTGAAAACCGTTTTAAGAGATAAAGAATGTATTGTCCGCAGGGTCTCAGAAGCACCTTGAGCTGGTCAAACTTTGCAGTATGTTTTGCAGTTCCGAATGATGGTTTACATGTTAACTGTACTTTAATTTGCAGGCCCAAAAAGCTAATATTAAAAGCTTTCAAACAGTATTGGTTCGTCTTTAAAGACACATCTATAGCCTACTTTAAAAATGAGGAACTTGAACAAGGAGAACCAGTGGAAAGACTCAACCTTAGAGGTAAGAGCAGCCTGCGTCTCCCGGGGCTCAGCGGGGCTCAGCAGGCGGGTCGGAGGCCGGGTCCCACCAGTGAAGCAAAGCTCCCTTCCACCACCTCCAGATGGCGCTCTTCTTCCTCACGGACCTTGGATGTGGCCTAGTAAATGTATTTATTTGGGTTCTGCTGTCCCTTTCCTCCCCAGTGTGTCTGAAGTCCATGAAGTGCTGGTCATTGGTGTCCATTAGTGTAGGCATTGTCAGATCCTGAAAACCTTTCTGAACTCGAGTCCAGTTGTGCCACACTGAGGAAGCAGCTCAGTGACCAAGCACCTGCTTCGCATGCACAAATCCCTGGGTTTGATCCCCAGCACCACAAAAAAATAAAAAGCTAAGAAGTTATATTTAATTCAATGACATGTTCATGCCTGTTCTAATTTCTGGAAGTGACTCTAAGTGTACTGGTATAATTCTGCATTAGTTGAAATATTTAATTAACCAATGCACTCAACTGTCACATCACTGTGGCAATCAGAGAATTACCTCTGCATTTATCTCTTTTTTTTTTCTTTTTTTTTTTTTTTTTGCGGTACTGGGGATTGAACTCAGAGGCATTCTACCTCAGAGCTATGCCCCCAGCCCTATTTTTTTTATTCTTTATTTTGAAACAGGGTCTCACTAAGTTGTGGAGTGCCTCACTAGGTAGCTGAGGCTGGCCGCGAACCCAGATCCTCCTGTCTCAGCCTCCCGAATGCTGGGATTACAAGCATGCGCCACCACGCCCGGCTGCATTTATCTCTTTTATAGTTCATATTAATCTTTGTTTCTAAGAGTTAGGATGGCCAATATCTGGAAAACTAAATTCATTTTTTTATTTAAGAAAATCATTTTATCCATGTTAATTATTCATAAGCATTCTTTAGTTTTCTTTCAGTTAATGTTACCCCTTGAGCCTTCATTTTTCAGAAGAGAACCAAATTTGAGGAGCTCACATTCGAAATAATTGTTTTAGATGCATGCCTGATACTTATACGAGAGATTACTCAGGACTTAGTTTTATCCTTGCTTTTTGTCCTCCAGGCTGTGAAGTTGTGCCTGATGTAAATGTAGCAGGGAGAAAATATGGAATCAAGTTACTAATCCCCGTTGCTGATGGTATGAATGAAGTATATTTGAGATGTGACCATGTAAGTAAAACCCCAAAGATCTTAAATCACTCTGCCTTTATTAAGCCCAAGAGCAAAACAAGCTCAACTTACAATGGGGTTACAGTCCCAAAAAAACCATTCTAAATCAAAAATCCCATTAACTTGAAAATTCATTTAATACACCTAATCCATGAACATTCTAGCTTAGCCCACCTTAACTGCGCTCAGAACACTTATATTAGCCTATTGTTGGGCAGTATCATCTAACACAAACCCTATTTTATAATAAAGTATTGTATACTTTATGTAACTTGTTGAATACTGTCCTAAAGTGAAAAACAGAATGTCTGCCTGCATATGCTTCCACACCATCATCGAGTTGGAAAATCCTACGTCAAACCATAGTAAACCGGGAACCATCTATAAAGTGAGAATTATTGTATCAGCCAACTATTGCTTTGTAACAAAGAATCACATTGTAACAAAATCACAATAACACTCAAAACTAAACATTTGTTTCTGAAAAATCTGCAGGTTGGCTGGGGGTCTGATGTTCCAAGCTGGCATCAGCTGGTCAAAATTGCTTTGACTAGTGGAGGATCTAGCTGGGCTTGTGTCCTTGACATAGGTCGAGCTGATTTTATTCATTCTGGGTCCCAGGCTGCCTAGAGGAAGCTCTTCTCACAGTGACAGAAGAAGTACAATAGGACAAATGGCAACAGGTGTGGCCTCCTAAAGCTTGGGCTTGAAATTGACTCACCAAAGCAAATCACCTGGGTGTGGGTGGAAGTCGGGGGATGGCCATCACACTGACGGACTGTTAAGTTACCTGGCAAACAGTACAGGTGCCAGGGGGTTGAAAATATACCTACTGTTGCTCTGAGGAATTCTCTATTTAACCACACCCTTCATCTGCTGGGGACCGCTTCCGTTCTCCCCCTCAAGTAAAAAAAAAAAAAGAGCACAGACATTAAGGAACAGTAGAAACAAGAAACAGCCCAGAACTTGTTCAGATCCCAACTATGGCCCTGACTGCTACCATAGGTTTAGAAACTTTACTAAGGATAGACCAGGGTACAAATAATGCAGGAAATCAGTTAATGATTTTGTTTTACTGTTTTGTTTTTCCTATAGATCAGACATGATAAAAAAAAAAAAAAAAAGCTGGGCATGGTGGCACACACCACCCAGTACTTAGGAGGCTGAGACAGGAGGATCACAGGTCTAAGGATAGCCCCAGCAACATAGTGAGATTGTCAGCAAACTAGCAAGACCTTGTTTCAAAACAAAAAAATTAAAAAGGGCTAGGAGTGTAGCTTGGAAGTAGAATGTCACTGGATTCAATCCCCAGTACAAAAAAAAAAAAAAATAGAAGAAACTGTTCTTACCAATTTCACTAACAGTGTGCAGGGAGCAAGGAGAGGGGCACGGGGTAGGATATGAACAGAAATACAGGAGTATATTCACAAAAACAGGAGTTATCATGTATATAATTGCAATAATGTACTAACAAATTAACTTTTAGGAAAGAAAAATGGAAATATGCATCCAGGCATGCTGTCTATGTTCCTTCCATGCCACTATTTGTAACCTTGGATCATCTTTTTTTTTTTTTTTTTTTTTTTTGGTGCCAGGAATTGAACTCAGGGGCTTTCTACCTCTGAGCTACACTCCCAGCCCTACTTAATTCTTATTTTGAAACAGGGTCTCACTAAGTTGTGGAGCACCTCACTAAGTAGCTGAGGCTGGCCACAAACTTTCAACCTTCCTGGCTCAGCCTCCCAAGTACTGAGATTACAGGCATGCACCACCACATCGGCACCTTGGATCATCTTTAGATGAAAAGTTCCAGCCGGGTGTGGTGGTGCACACCTGTAATCCCAATACTTGGAAGGCTGAGACAGGAGGACTGCAGGATCAAGGCCAGCCTCAGCAACATAGTGAGGCTGTCAGCAACTTAGCCAGACCCTGATTCAAAATTAAAAAATAAAAATAGGACTAGAGGTATAGCTCAGAGGTAGAACACCACACACACACACACACACACACACACACACACACACACACACACACAGCCAAGTTCCCTGTATGGAATGTCTCAAAAATGACATTCCTAACCTCTAGCCCCTTACCATTGAGACACTCAGCACAGCACTCCGGACCTAGGGTTGGCTGTTACATGAGGTCCACAGCCACTCAGAGAGAGTGCCACTTCACATCTCCCCTCACGTGGAAGGGGAGGATTTTGCATCATGGAGCCCAGGCCCTGCTCTGCACGGAAACTCGCTTCTCAGCCCTCTGGCGTTGGTTTACTGCAGGAGAACCAATATGCCCGGTGGATGGCTGCCTGCATCTTGGCCTCGAAAGGCAAAACCATGGCAGATAGTTCCTACCAGCCGGAGGTCGTCAACATCCTTTCATTTCTGAGGATGAAAAACCGGACGTCGTCATCACAGTCAGCTTCCAGTTCGGAAAGCATGGACATGAGCCCGGAGTGCTTCGTGTCGCCTCGGTGTGCCAAAAAGCACAAATCGAAGCAGGTACGGCTCATCTTGCTGGGACCGTTGTGTGCACAAATTCTATATTTTCTGAAATAAAAAGAGGAATGCCAGCCGGGTGTGCACACCTGTAAGCCCAGTACTTAAGAGGCTGACGCAGGAGGATCACAAGTTGGAGAACAGTCTCAGCAACTTAGTGAGACCTTGTTTCAAAATTTAAATAAAGAAAAAAATAGGGCTGGGGTGTAACTCAGAAGTAGAATGCCTCTGGATTCCCAATACCATAAAATAAATAATCAAATAGGACCAGGGGTGTGGCTCAGAGGTAGAATGCCTCTGGATCCCATCCCCAATAACACAAATTAAATAAACAAATAGGACCAGGGGTGTAGCTCCAGGTAGAATGCCCCTGGGTTCCATCCCCAGTACCAAAATGGAGAAAGAGAGAGGAATTCCATCAGATTAGAGCTACAATATGAGACATCTGCTAGTGGGGAAACTTGACTGTATGCTGGGTATTAGATGATATTATAAAATTACTGTTAATGTTGTTGGAAATGACTGTACGGCCGACAACATGGTGATAGTCCCAGGTTGAACTTAACAATAAAATGACTTAGTCCCCACAAATTAAAAGTTTAAGTTATGCTTCCATAACAGTGGGTCAAAAGTTGCACAGATGAGAGCCGGGCGTGGTGGTGCACACCTGTAATCCAAATACTTGGGAGGCTGAGACAGGAGGATCACAGGTTGGAAGCCAGCCTCAGCAACTCAACTCAGCAAGACTCTGAGTTCTGTTCTCAAATGAAAAATAAAAAGGGCTAGGAATGTATCTTAGAGAGATTTTTAAAATATTCTTGGGTTCAATTCCCCAACAACACACACACACACACACACACACACACAAATGTTACCCACATGAGTTTATTCAAGGAGAACCACTGTCCATGGACACACTAGAGACCTCAGAAAAAAGAATGAAGACTTTTCCATCTGCATGAGAGTTAGGAGCTTATGTGAGGGCTGATTTTGTGCCCCTTTCCCCCAGTGATTTTTATGTTTTCTTGAAAAAGGAGAGAGAAAGAATGAACGAACAAACAAACGAATGAATGAATGAATTTGAACGTACTCTATAGAGTGCCCCGGGCCTGGAGTTTATTGTCCTCACGGGGGAGCTGGAGCTCAAGGGTGATTAGGGAGCAGATGGGAATGTGGGGCGAGGTTGACATGTCCTCTTTCTGCTTAGCTGGCAGCCCGGATCCTGGAAGCCCACCAGAATGTGGCCCAGATGTCGCTGGTGGAAGCCAAGCTGCGGTTCATCCAGGCCTGGCAGTCTCTGCCCGAGTTCGGCCTCACCTACTACCTTGTCAGGTGATCACAGGGTTCCTGATTGTAGGTGTGCCGGGAAGCCTAGTGTCTCCTCACTCAGTCCAGAATGCAGAATTCTATTTTAGAACATTGCCCTTTCACAAATGGCCCAGAGACTTTCGGCTGTTCATAAAAATCTTACCTACCTTCTCGTCAAAGTGCCAGGACACCCCCAGCCAGGCGTAATGTGCATGCACCTGTGATCCCGGTACTTGGGAGGCTGAGACAGGGAGATCACAGACTCAGCAATTTAGTGAGGCCCTCAGCAACTTAGTGAGACCCTGTACCAAAATAAAAAATAAAAGTGGGGCAGGGGGCGGAGGGTGTAGCTCAGAGGGAGAATGGTCCAGGGTTCCTTCCCCAGTGTCAGGGAAGGGGAAATACAGCAGGAGAACGTCAGCTATCAGCTTTATGAAATCTGTGACCCCCCTCCCGTCAGGTTCCTCTTCCCCACTGTGCATCTCACATCATGTCTCATGGTGTGGACTTGCAGAGCCTTTAGGCTTCCACACAGAAGTCCTAACAAACCCCATGCCTTGCGTTCACCCAGCCTTAGCAGCAGCATCCCTGGTCCCCTTGGCCCCTGAGACTCTGGATCTGATGGGCCTGTGTGTGGCCTGCCTATTCCCCTCTTGTATTTTACAGAAGGCAACACTCAGATATAGAAAGCTTAAGTTCTCCTCCTAGGGAAAGGCATGCCTTGGCAAAGAGCCAGCGTCCTCGTTGGTAACTTCTACCAAGCATGATGGCTTTGCCATAGAAAACAAATAAGCCAGGCATGATGGCACATGCTTGTAATCCCAGTACTTGGAAGGCTGAGACAAGAGGATTGCAGGTTCAAGGACAGCCTCAGCAAATAGTGAGACTCTCAACCTAGTGAGACCCTGTTTCAAAATAAAAATAAAATAGGGCTAGGAATGTAGCTTGGAGGTAGAATGTCCCTGGGTTCAATCCCCAGTGTCAAAAAAGAAAACGAATGTGTTCTTATAATGTGCCCAAAAACATACTTGCAAGTCGAATTACATTTTTAATTGAGGCAGGAAGACTGACATTTCAGCAAAATTGACGCAGACTCCTGCAGCACAGTAAATGCTGTGTTACCTTCTCATTTTATGACCTTGGGCACCGGAAGATCGGTTTGCATTCGTAAAGCATTGACTTATACAAAGATACAGCTGTCGTGGCCCTCACACATCTGCTAGCAGAGGGATTTATTCAGATTTTTCTGAATAAACTGAAAAGATCTAATTTAAAGATCTCTGAAACATTTCATTTGTTTGTCCCAAACAAGCAATGCCTTTGTTACTGAATCCTGGTACCTGCCCAAATTTGCCCAATCAAATAATTGGGACAAGCTTTTAAGAAGAAGGAAAAGGAAACTTGCTGATTTGCTAGCAAATTGGAGAAACCGGTGAGTTTTAGAGTTGAGGAGTAAGCCCTGGATTCTCCCTGGACAAAGGAATCAAGTCTTCTTTAAGAGTTAGCTCTCCACAGTCATGCGGATGTCTTATCAGAAGACATGCAAGTCAGCTGGACATGGTGGTACACACTTGTAATCCCAATATTTGGGAGGCTGAGACAGGAGGATCACAGGTTCAAGGCCAGCCTCAGGAACTTAGTGAGACCCTGTTTCCAAATAAAAGAATAAAATAGGGCTATCGGTGTAGCTAAGAGGTAGAATGCCCCTGGGTTCCATCCCCAATACCACAAAAAGGGGAGGGGAGATGCAAGTCTCCCTGAGTCAGTTCCTCTGTGTGTGTGTGTGTGTGTGTTTTTTACCGGAGATTGAACCTAGGGGTATTCTACCTCCGAGATACACCCCCAGCCCTATTTTTCTTCTTTATTTTGAAACAGGGTCTCACTAAGTTGCGGAGAGCCCCACTAAGTAGCTAAGGCTGGCCTCGAACCTGCGATCCTCCTGTCTCAGCCTCCCAAGTACTGGGATTACAAGCGTGCGCCACCAGGCCCGGCCCTGAGTCAGTTCTTGTGCAGATCCACAGGTGCCAGGTCCCCTTCCATCTGCTAGCTGCAGGGTCAGAAGCAGCCCGTCCCCCGTTATACCTTCTGTTTTGTTCACCCTAGCAATAGAGCAAGGGAGGACAAAGCCGGAACACACGCGCGCACGCATGCGCACACACACACTCAGCTCTAACTCTGAAGTCAGCCCCACATAGTGGAGAGGACGTAAACACTTGAGCCTCCGGCCCCACTTCCAGCCCGCCGCGGTCCCTGCGGGCTCTGTGACGGCATTTGCGTGGATCCAGCTGGCGGCCCTCCGCCCGGCCTGGCTCTCGGGACCCAGTGAGCAGCGCAAGCGCGGGGCTGATGAGCGAAGCGAGCTGGGCTGGAGCAAGCTTCCCGTGACGCCATTCTTTTATCCCCTGTCCCCTCTGGCACACTTCCCCTCTCCCCCGCCCTCCACCAGGATGCCACCTCCAGCTTCTGTCCGTGTAGGCCTGGCCGGGTGGCAGCGGCAGCCCTGGATGAGGAAAAACCGGCCTTTGCCCAGACCAGTCAGAAGCAAGGGCTGGAGCTGAGCCCAGGTGCTGGGCGGCAGGCAGCCATGGGGCCCGCCCATCCCCCACGAGACCATGCGTCCAGCAAGAAGTGGGTTAACTTGTCCTCGTGAGCATTAGGATCACAGAATGAATAATAAAGGGTATGGGAATGATTCCAGACAAGTAAACAACGCGAAAGTGATAAGATTCGAAAATCCCCAGGCAGGGTGGTGCACGCCTGTGAGCCCAGCTACTCAGGAGGCTGAGGCTGGAGGATCACAAGTTCAAGGCCAGCCTGGGCAACCTAGAGAGACCCTGATTCAAAGAAAAGAGGAGAGGGGCAGGGTAGGAGGGGGAGAGCTGAGCAGAAGGGAAGAGGAGGGAGAGGAGAGGGGAGGAAAGATCTGGAAAGTGGCTTATACAACTGGGAATGTTTTTCTCTATTCTTTTCTCTCTCCTCCGGTGTCTGCTTGCACATGAACACCCCTTCTTTGTATCCCTTCCAGCTGCTGCTCCCCGTCTCTGACCTTTACAGATCCTTGTGAACACGCTGCACTTACTGAAGGTGATGGGCACTGCCCAAGGGACAAAGACCCGGAGGCCGGGCCCATCAGGGCAGGTTTACTAAAGGGAAGCTGCCTGCCGGCTGTCTCACAGGAGAGCAGTTGCGTTAGGGGAGCAAGAACATGTTTATATTAGGGAGAGCAGGGGAGGGGGTCAGGGAGAGCAGGGGAGGGGGCAGAGCCTGCTCTCAGGGACGGCCGGCTCGGTTGCTCACACGCGGTGGGGGCTGACCTTGGTGGTCCGGGTTGGAGCGTTTCTGCTCCTGCAACTGCCCCCTGGGCTGGGTTGGCCTGCCGCATTTTGACTTGTCATGGCGCAGCTGCATCTTTATTTTCACTGCCTGAGGTTACTTGTCCCACCAACTAGACCCCAGGTACCCTCTGGCCTAACACCTACCCGCTGTGTCCAATCCCTTCCTCCCATTCTCCTGAATCCACCTGTCTCCCTTCTGTCATCAGCTTCGCACACTGGGTCACCTATGACCTTCCTACTGCAGAACCCAGCAGGCAGGATCCGGCAGCCTTTGCCCGTGATCCACGCCGTCCTGCTAGACCCCCGGCTTCCCTAGCTCCCAACACAGCCCATTCCCCTCCCGCTCCTCCTCCCTCGAGGGCCAGCACTTCTGAGCCTCTGTGCTGGTTCTTTCCCATCTTCCCATTCTGTTACCATCCTGGGGATCACAGGCCTCGACCCTTCAACTCCTCCTCAGTCAGAACCCACCCAAGGGCTCAACTGTTCGTTTGGCTCGTTTATACGCTGAGTACTCTGAAGTGCCCATCTCGAGCCCAGAAGCTCTCTTGAACGGCGGAGTCCTGCACCCCTCGACCTCGGCGTCTAGTTGGTGGCATCTCATCTTCCCAAGTCCCAAACTCCCGAGCTCGCCCTCGCAAACCTCCCCGCACGTCCTCGGATGGCACCTCCTCCCTGCAGAGGGCCACACGCGTGTCCTGGACTCCTCCGACTCCGCTGCTTCTCTTGCACTGCCACCATGTCTGTCAGCCAGTCCTACGGGCTCGGCCTTCAAGCCAGACACAGAATGGGACCCCTTCTGGCCTCACCGCTGAGGCCCTGCCTGGCCTCCCTGCCTCCACCCTTGGCCCTCTACCCTTTGAGCTTAGCTTCCAGCGGGATCCTTTTAAACTCCAAGCCTGACAATGTCAAGTCTGCTCAAGACCACCCGAGGGCTTTCCGCCTAGCTCAGAATGACCTTGGGGTCCTCACGGCGGCTGCGTGAGCGTGGCTGGCTCTAACTTCATATTTCTCTCCACTCCTCGCTGTGCCGGCCGCCGCACTGGCCTCCTGGCAGGACCTTGAGCACACACAAAAAAAGAGGGGGAAAAAAAATCGTCTGTGCCCTCTGCTGGAAGTGTCTCCCCAGATACTCGCATGGCTCGCTCCTTGGGGACGTCAGCTCGTCACCTTCTGCTGAGACTTCCCGACCTCTCTACTTATAATAGAACGACCTCACTTCCAGGGTCACGTCCCCAGTCTGCGCTCTATTTCCCTTCATGACGTTTCCAGACGTATTCTGAGCATTTCACTCGTTCAGAATCTCACCCCTCACCGGTCAAGACTGTTGGAGCTGCAGGTCACCGCGTAGCCCCCGTACCTGGCGCTGATTTTGAATGAGATGTCTGGAGTCCTCCTTACTTTCCTCTGGTGTCACTTTCCCTTTTAAAATGTCTTCAGGATAGGCTTAATTCTCTCCATTCTTCACATTCTCCATATCACAGTAAAAATGCCCTCCTATAGAAAGTAGGACCCTCGTTGTTCTGCGATAATTTTTTAAAATGTTTTTAAAAAGCCAGACATGGTGGCACACACTTGTAATCCCAGCATTTGGGAGGCTGAGACAGGAGGATCACAGGTTTGTGGCCAGCCTCAGCTACTTCATGAGGCCCTCCTGCAACTTAGTGAGACCTTATTTCAAAATAAAGTTAAGAGTGGGGGGAGAGCTGGGGTGTAGCTCAGAGGTAGAATGCCCCTAGGTTTAATCCTCAATACCACAAAAAAAAAAGTTTTAAAAATCAGAAATATTAACTGATTTTGTATGTGTATGGTGCTAGGGATTGAACAAAGGAGCATTCTATCTTCAAGCTACACGCTACACTCCTGGCCCATTTATTTATTTATTTTTTATTTATTTTGAAACAAGATCTTGCTAAGTTGCTGAGGGTCTCATTTAGTTGCTGAGGCTGGCCTCAGACATGCAGTCCTCCTTTCTCAGCCTCCCAAGTACTAGGATCACAAGCTTTCACATACAACTACTTAAAGATCAGATTACTATCTGATAGTAATCTGATAGTAATCTGATCTTTAAGTAGTTGTATGTGAAAGCGCAGTTCCTTCTCTTAATTAATGTTCTTTTTTTTTTTTCCCCCAGGTTTAAAGGAAGCAAGAAAGATGACATTCTGGGAGTTTCATATAACAGGTTGATTAGAATCGAAGCAACCACTGGGATCCCAATCACGACCTGGAGATTCACCAACATGAAGCAGTGGAACGTCAACTGGGAAATCCGGCAGGTAAAGGAAGCTTCTGGAATTCACTGCTGAGCCTGCAAACAAATAGGTGTTCCCTGAGACTTGCAGATTATTCTGATTTATTTTTTCCAGTACTGGGGATTGAACCCAGGGGCATTCTACCTCTGAGCTACACCCCCAGCCCTAGTTTTTTATTCTTTATTTTGAAACAGAGCCTCACTAAGTAGCTGAGGCTGGCCTTGAACCTGCAATCCTCCTGTCTCAGCCTCCCAAGTACTGGGATTACAAGTGTGCGCTGCCACGCCTGGCTAGATTATTCTGACTTTTAAAAGGTGCACTTATAGTTACAACTAAAAAGCTACAGGTACACAGTCGCCTAAAACAATCTTGTGCGGGGCTTGGTGGTAGCGCCCTTGCCTGGCACGCAGGAGGCCCTGGGGCCCCTGCCCGGGGCGTTTCCACCTCATCCTGACCACCACGGTATAGTCTTCTCTGTTCTGCCGCCATTTCCCCTTCCACGCTCCTTTATTGTACATAAAGGAACTGGGGTATGTGCACAAGCATGGTAAGTTTTTGTTGTTGTTTTTAACTGCATGACCAATGATCTGTTTTAATTGACATCAAGTGGAGAGGGGTGGGGAAATGCTGGTTCTGTGAACAAGTCCCTTCTCCATTAGTAGCGAGCTCATTTAGCTTTTATCCTCATATTCCAGAACGTTAAGTGACAGTGGATCGCTTTCCTCAGTCCTCCAGCATTCTCATTTGCCCAGTAGAAACCCATCCAGCCGGGCGTGGGCTGAGACAGGAGGATCGCAGGTTCAAAGCCAGCCTCAGCAATTTAGCGAGGCTCTCAGCAACTTAAACCCTGTTTCAAAGTAAAACCCCTGGTACCTGCCATACACACACACACTTGCATGTGCAAGTAAAATGTTTTATTAGGTGTTTATCAAAGTTGATGCCACAAGAGGGCAGAGTAAAGACATGTTTTCTACCTTCGGAACGTGCCGGATGGCAGAGGTGGTTTTCCGTGTGGCTTCCTAGGGATTCGCCTGTCGACCACCTCAGCCGTCCTCAGTTCCCGGGGCCATCTCCGGCTAAGCAGCTTCTCTCTCCTCGTTGGTGGTCAGAGCCTAAGTCTGTCCACGCCTCCCTCTTCCAGGTGGCGATCGAGTTTGACCAAAACGTCTCCATTGCGTTCACCTGTCTGAGTGCGGATTGTAAGGTCGTGCACGAGTACATTGGGGGCTACATCTTCTTATCCACTCGCTCCAAGGACCAGAATGAAACGCTGGATGAGGACCTCTTTCACAAACTGACGGGCGGGCAGGACTGAGGGCGGCAGGCCCGTGGGGCCCTGCAAGGCGAGGCAAATCGTCCCTGGAGGAACCCAGGGCTGTGTAGACGACAGGTCCTCACCGCCGGACGCCCAGAACACACCGCCAGCGTGTCCCTTCCCTTACTTCATCCTGTGCGGCCAGGGACGGAGGGGCCTCTCTTGCCTTCCTGTGAGTGCGTGGGTGGGTGGGAGAGAGGCTGCGATTCTAAGATGGCTTGGAGGCCCAACACGGAGCCACGGTCCTGTGACTTGAGGTTCCGGGTGAGCGGCAGAGGCAGAGGGTAAAAATCACATGTAGCAAGTGCAGCTCTTATTCCACAAACTCGGGTAATATGGAAAAACACTTCATACTACCCTCCTTAATGAAATGGACTCCAGCTCCTGCGCTCCCCAAATGGCAGAAGGAGGCTACACGCGCCCTTTTTCCCTAGACGCAGGGGCAAGGGGACCTGGTGCCAGTCAGCAGCCAGGGGTCAGAGCAATGGCCCGCAGCGTCTTACAGCTACAGTGACGTCTGCCAAGGTGACCACTGACCCGCCGGGTCTTGATCACTGGTCAGACCCCATTCTTTTTCTGGGGACAGCTCAGACACCTTGAAGTGCTTCCTAAAGACATGGGTGACACAGGGAGGCAGGAAAGCCATTCCTCCACCCAGGTCTGTGCCTCCCCTCCCTCTGCTCTGGGTCGGGGCTCAGGAAGACAGGTAAGTCCTCTGTCCATAAAAACCACCTCCCAGCAGCTGGCGAGGGGGAGAAGGCAGGCCTGTTCTCCAGGACCGCCATGTTCAAGGTCTGGCGACCGGCGACAACCTCAGGAGTGCTTGGCCATGTGCGTGGAAGTGCTTCTCTGCTGCTCCTCAGTGTTCTCCTGAACTTGGTAACTGTTTATACCCCTGGCCTCTTCCTTAAAAGCCTTTAGTGTTTGTAATCACCAGCCAATACCAGCCTCTGTTTTCTTTGCTTTCTAAAGTGTTCTCCCGCCTTGAGACCTGCACCGGAGCCAATTGGCAGCCGCCTGGACTGTCATTGTCTGTTTTGGTGTCAGCAGTGGGATGGGTGGGTGATTTTGAGAAGGTGAAAAGCAATGGCAGAAGTAAAGGGAAATACCAGATAATATTCTATTTTTATAACCATTCTTCAGCTACACAAAGAACTTGAGCTGGAAGGACAAGTCAGGTGCTCCAGTTCCATTTTGTGGTCCTCTGAGGACGTACCCCTCGGGGGAGCTGACCGGAGCCCAGACACCCACGCTCCTCAGCTGTTGCTTTATTTTCCAACAAAACCTTCTGAGAAGTGAGGTCTCAATAATTCCGGGAGCCACACGGAGGCAGCCTTGGCTACAGACCTCTGGCCCTGAGCCCCAAGTTGCCTTCTGGAAATTCCTGAAGCTTCCAGGCACCATATGAATTTCTGAGGACCTGCTTAAAGCCCAGGGGTGGTTTAGGCACTTGGAAAATCTGATGTCCATCATGAACTGACTTCACTTGTTTTATGTAGAAGCTAGTGCTGAGTGTGCTGTGCTAAGCTTGACCATTTCTCTGCAGCCCTGGGCTCCAGTGTTTTTAAAAGCTAGACAGGTCTTTAAGGTCATAATGGGCTCTACATCAAAATAATGCTCTGAGATTACATTTTACCTGTTTACTGTCCAGGACAGCTCTGGCCAGTTGACCAAAGCCAGACCTGCAGTTCATCCCTCTTTCTTAGCTTTTCCTGAGTGGGACAGTGCTCAAAGGAACTGACTGGTTTTTGACCAAACTTTCTGCTGGTTCCAGTTCTCAGCAGAGCACTCCTTCTTCCACGTTGCACAGCTCAGTTCCAAAGGAGTAAGCTAGGGGTCAGGACGGTCTGAAACTCTGCTGCTTCCAAGAGCCACCTGAGGACCACAGCGTTTCCTCTCTGGGTCCAAAAGGTCATCTGACATCCTATGGTGACCTTTTTTTTTTATTATTATTTGCGCCTTTCACCACCATTTGTTCCCTTATCTACCCTGAACACCAAACTCTGCATTTTTTATTATATTATGTGACTTTTGTAAATAAAAGGTTTGTATGCATTTGAATACAGTTCTGTTGTGTCCACCCTACTGCCTCTTTAAAAGCAAATCTTTTCTGATATGAGAGAGGAATGCAACGTTCAGCCCAGCGTGTGCCTCTCCTCACCATTCCAAGACTCCTGCTCCTGCTCGCAGTGGTCTGGGGCGCAGCTGATCGAGTGGCCTCAGAAGGCCTTTGGGAAGCCCACCCAGCTGTTGACTGCAGTCCTGTCCCACTGACTCGGTCACCAGATCTCCTGACCTGTCCTACCTTACCACCAGCTCTTTTGTCCTTTTTTCTGGTCTGTGTCTTTGTCTTGAAAGACACCAGAAAGCAAAGAAATCAATACCCAGGAGGAAGGAACAGCCAAAGACCTCCAGTTCTGACCTTGGAATGTTGAGATGGATGGATGGATGGATGGATGGATAGATAGATAGATAATAGGTAAATAGATACATAGAAGTGTGTGTGTGTGTGTGTGTGTGTGTGTGTGTGTGTGTGTTACTGGGGATTGAACCAAAGGTATTCTACCTCTGAGCTATATACCCCCAGCCCTATTTTATATTTTATTTTGAAACAGGGTCTCAGTAAGTTGCTGAGGGTCTCACTAAGTTGCAAAGGGTGTCACTAAGCTCCTGAGGCTGGCCTTGAACCTGTGATCTTCCTGTCCCAGCCTCTGATATCTGGGATACCAAGCCTGGCTGGAACTTTTTTATTTGACCGGTAGGAGGTCCCTCCTGTAGTATTGGTCACAGTTTAGATATCCCTTGGTGTCATTCTCACATTGGCCCAAAGAGGGCTCGCTTTCTCATTTTACAAAGGGGAAACGGGCTCAGAAGCCAGAGTAACTTGCCCAGTGTCAAGCAGCCAAGAAGCAGGAGAGCCAGTACCCAGAGCCGGGCTGTGTCTAGTCCCAGCACACCCCACCCCTGGCTTCTCCAGGGAAAGGGGGTGACTCAGTGGAGTGGGAGAGGGGCGGGGAGTGATTAAGGTCTGGGGACAGAGAAAGGAGGTGTTTAGAGTGTTTTACTTTTTATTCTGGAAGAGTTTCATTTCCAATTCCAAGGTCAGAAAACTAAGGAAACCAATTTTTCAGTTCAAAACTCATCTTTCAGTCATAGTGACTAGAGGTTAAAACATTTTGCAAAATTTATTTTCTGAAATTATTTTTTTTCTTTTTTGTATTGGGGAATGAACCCAGGGACATTCTACCTCCAAGCTATACCCCCAGCCCCTTTGTATTGTATTGTTGTATTATTGTATTGTATTGTAGTTCTGGGGATTGAACCCAGGGACGTTCTACTGCCAAGCCACACCCCCAGCCCTTTCCTTTATATTTTTTATTTTGAAACAGGATCTCACTAAGTTGCCCAGGGTCTCACTAAGTTGCTGAGGTTGACCTTGAACTGGCAATCATTCTGTCTCAGCCTCCCAAGTACCAGGATTACAGTTGTGTACCACCATGTCCGGCTTTTTTTTTTTTTTTTTTTTTTTTTTTTTTTTTTTTTTTTTTTTTTTTTTTAATAGTCTCAATAAGTTGCCGAGGCTGGTCTCAAACATTAGATCCTCTTGTCTCAGCCTCCCAAGTACTGGGATTACACCAGTACTTGTGTACTGGTGCCACCATGCCCAGCTAATTTAAAATTATTTTTAATTCACTTAAAAGATTTCTTGGTCACTTCTACCTTTGGCATCAGTATTTGTTTTCGTTTTCCCACATAAGCACGTGACTTTCTTGCCTCTCCCCTCCCATCACCCCGGATTCTCATTGGGCAGAAGGACAGAGAGGACATCCTTCTTTGCTATTTCACCCCTTTTTCTCCTTCACAGCCCCTCTCCCCAAGGGCCCCTGAGTCCTAGAAATCATGAACAAGAAATCTGGAGATTGGCACTTGGCCCTGGCTTCTGTTAGTTTCTCCTGTTCTGCTGAGCGGGGCTGCATGCCTGCTAAGGCACGAGGATCTCAATCCTCAGGCCTGCCTCAGCAATTGAGTAAGATCCTGTCTCAAAATAAAAAATTAAAAGGTCTGAGAGTGTAACTCAGTGACAGAATGCCCCTGGATTTAATCCCCAGCACCATAAAGAAAAGAAAAAAAAAATCCCACTTGTACCTCGTTGGAGGCAGGTGGAAATATTGAGTGCTATCAAAAAGGGGAAATTGCCAGACATGGTGGCACAAGCCTTAATTCCAATACTTGGGAGGCTTCAAAAGAGGATCACAGGTTCAAGGCCAGCCTCAACAACTTACTGAAACCCTGTTTCAAAATAAAAAATAAAGTTGGGCCAGGCATGGTGGCAAATGCTTGTAATCCCAGTACTTGGGAGGCTGAGACAAGAGGATAACAGGTTCGAGGACAGCCTCAGCAACTTAGGAGGCCCTGTTTCAACATAAATAAAATCGGCCTGGAGGTATAGCTCAGAGGTAGAATGCCTCTGGGTTCAATCCCCAGTAATCCCAGTATTTGGAAGGCTGAGACAGGAGGATCACAGGTTCGAGGACAGCCTCAGAAACTTAGTGAGACTCTCAGCAACCTAGCAAGACACTGTTTCAAAACAGAACAAAACAAAACAGAAAAAAGGCTGGGGTATAGCTCAGAGGTAGGACACCCTTAGGTTTAATCCTCAGCATCACAAGAAAATAAAAAATAAAATAGGGCTGGGGGTGTAGCTCAGAAGTAGAATGCCCTATGTTCAATCCACAGTACCAAAACCATAAGTGTGGGGAGGGGAAGGGTCACTGGTCCCTGTCCTCTGTCCTCACAATTACTCAAGCTGACACTACTGTCCTTGGGACGGTCAGTTCTCAGATTCTTTAGTAAGGAAACCTTCTTGCTAAAGGGAGAGTAGGACCCGATGAGTGACCCCTGGGCCGAGTCCCCTGGCTCCGAGTTTGGAGACTGCCCAGTCTATTGGTGTAGCAAAGCCTCTGGGACCCCTGGCAGTTGTCCCCACGTCACATCGAACACCGGGTCCAGACCTGGTGCTGTGGTTTGGATGCGGTTCGTTCTCACCAAAACTCATGTCGAAATGTGTCGGCTAATGTCATGAAGTTGAGGCGCGTGGGCCACGGGCACTCCACCTTCATGGAGGGGTGGACGCGGTTCCTATCCGCCCGGGCTAGTTACCGCAAGGGTGGGTCGCCATGGAGCACTTGGCGCCCCCGTCCCCTCTCTGCACACACCCAAGGCCCTCCTGTTTTCCCCTGTGCATGGAGCAGCCCCGGCCTTCCACAGGCCTGATAATCCTGGCACCATGCTCGTGGACTTCCAGAACCTGGAGCCCAAACAAACCTCTTCTCTTTGTTGATCATCCCACCTCAGGTGATGTGTTATACCAACAGAAGACGGCCTAGGCGCTCATTACCCCAGAAGAGGCCGTGTAGGAAAAAAGAAAAAACACATAAACAGATGTGGTCTAGAAGTTTCTCTGGAGATTCACTAATGCTCGTGACCGATAAACGCAGGGAAGATTCTTCCAGCTGAACAGATTTACCCCCTTCCTCTGACTCACTGGGTGACCTTGACAGGACTCCTGACGGCCTGCGCGCCTCGGGTCCTTCAGCTGGTGCAACGGGAAGCCCTGGGAACTGTTCCTCCTGTGGGAGCAGAGCCGATGTGTTCCTCTCCCTCAGCCCTGGGGAGTCGAGGTCTCTGAGGTCCCAGGCACGTAGGCAGAGTGGGCCCTGGGGAGGCGGCGGCCCCTTTGTAAGGGGAGCAGAGGGCACGGGGAGGGAGAGTCCAAAACCTCAAGGCTGTGTCCTCTGCTTCAAGACGCAGGATCATCAGTGGTGTTGGTACCCTAAGTGGGGCCTGTGACGGAAGGCAAACGAGGCTCCGAAATGTGCCAAGCTGGCAGTGCGGTGCCTGGTTTGAGCCCAGCACCAGCTGGTAAAAGGAGCCCCCCTTGGGCCGCTGTGGCTGCTCAGAGGGACTAGACACTCTTCTAGGCAGCAATAGATCTTAACGTGGGGTATTTGGGAACCAGAGGGTGGGAGTGAGACTGAGGGTCTGATCAGGTACTTACAAAAGGGCCTTGGAGCTCTGTGCTGCCACTTAACTTCAGAAACGTCCCCGATGACCCAAGGTTGGCAGCCAGGCCAGTCCACCTGACACAGGGTTATCTTGAAAATAAATAATAAAGCTGCCAAGCCTGTGTTTCTTTCACAAGGTTACGCAAGCCCAACTTCAGCTTCATTGTGGAAACATCTCGTTGCTGTCAAAGGTCGCATGTCAAGCATTAAACCCACGTGAGCTGCAACTTGAGGCCTCGTAGTCAAAGTGGGGCCCAGGGCCAGCCGCCACGTCAGCAGCACAGGACCAGGACCAGGCGGACAAGCGAGGCTCCCCGGGCACCCCGAAAGAGGCCCCCAATGTCGGGGTTGTGCGAGTGCCAGCAACCTTGCCACCTGGTCGGGCCAAGGCTGCCACAGTAGTTCTGTATGCCTCAGGGGAAAGAAGGTCACCAGGAGGTCAACGGCTGCCCAGCGCGTGTGAGAGCATCTGCCTCCTTC
>PVLC010006471.1:0-25049 GCA_004027655.1 Graphiurus murinus
CCTATTTTTTATTCTTTATTTTGAAACCAAGTCTCACTAAGTTGCGGAGTGCCTCACTAGGTAGCTGAGGCTGGCCGCGAACCTGGATCCTTCGGTCTCAGCCTCCCGAATGCTGGGATTACAAGCGTGCGCCACCACACCTGGCTCCTTTTCTATTTCTTAAGCAATAATCACTGCTTAATTCTGGTAACTTTTATTTCATATTAATTTTTTTAGAACAATTACAAATGCACCATAAAAATATCCCTGCCACTTTGGTAACAATTTGACCTATTACTTTGTATGCCCTAGCTATTAAAATAAAGAGGCAATATGTTTCTAGGCGTAATTTTCATAGATATGTTATGCAAAACATGACATCCTTAAGAATTTCTGAAATTTAACCTTTCTCAAGAAAGCTTTCTGGAAACAAATCAATTTGAAAAATTATCTGTTGTTAGAAATCAGTGCAACTGAATACACTAGATAAAACCTTGAATTGGAGCCGACAAAGTCAAGGCCATTGGTTCCGATGTTAGAGTTCAACCTTCTGCAAGTCAGAAAGCTTGGGACAGAATTATGATGGCCACCATCATCAGTATCAGTCTAGCAAAGCCACACACGCACACGCTCTTGTTCAACTGTTACATGTGCTTGAAACTGAGCTCATTTATAATCTGGATGTGTGTGTAGGATGGGGGCAGGGCACTGTCAATTTAGGTATTATACTTTAGGGAAAGCAAAAAGTATGCTAATATTCTATTCATCTTCTTAACTATAAACTGTAAACCCCTGTATAAATCCTCCTCAGGCAAATGAGGAAGTCCTAGTTAAAATTTATGTATAAAATAAAAATGAAAGGCTGGGCATGGTGGCACATGGCAAGATCCTGTTTCAAGACAAAAAATAAAATAAAATAGTGCTGGGGTGTGTGGCTCAGAGGTAGACTGGCCCTGGGTTCAATTCCCAGTACTACAAAAAGGAAAAGAGAAAAAAAAAAAAAAAGAAAAAAGAAGAGCCAGGTGCAGTGGCACACACCTATAATCCCAGTACTTGGGAGGCTGAGACAGGACTATGATAAGTTGGAGGCTACCCTAATCAACTTAGAGAGACTCAGTTTCAAAATTAAAAAAAAAAAAAATTAAGGCCTGGGATGTAGCTCAGTGGTAGAATGCCCCTACCTGGATTCATTCTTCAATACTACAAAAAAGAAAAAAATTCCCCAGCACCTACTTGACACCAGATAATTATAATTACTGACGAAATTGCCCTTGAACCCAGTTTTCATTTCCTTCCCCTGGGTGGTCAGAGCTGCTGTGAGGTTCGCCCTCACCCCCTCAGACAGGTCCTCTTCCTTTACTCTTGCTCCCTCTCACCCTCTTTCTTGGGCCTGTGCAAACAGACGTAGATACCAAACACTTTCACTTCTGCTGAGGAAATTACAACACACTTCTTTAAATGGTAGAGTGAAGAAGAAAACGTAGATTGTCTGATACCAAATCACTGGACCTTGCAGTCATCTTTCAGGCCCAGCAGGACCATGAAATGCACATATGTTTGAGAAAAGCACTGGGGCATGAGTAGGAAAGGAATAGAAAGTTTGTCAACAGAGGACTAAGAGAAGAAAGAAGGTTGAGAGGGGGACTGGTGTGACTGTCAGTGCATCTGTGCATTCCACAAATCCTTGTTGAGCACCATGAAGCACCCGCACCATCCCTCACGTGATGGCTTCCATTAGGGTGTGACTCAGGGAATGTCTGCTCAATCAATAGCTCGGAGTTGAAACAGGAAATTCACCAACATAAGTAGTAGTCAGGGTCTCAGAAAAAAAGTTATGCCCAAGAGACAGAATCCTCCATCTGAAATGTTGCCTCCCATGATTCTCTGCTTTGTGTTCAAAGAAGGCACAGTGGTTTTGACTTGTTCACCAAGAGTGGTGCAGTCGTCTGCGTCACTCCATGGCAGAGTTCCTTCTTCTGTTGCCAGCTTCTGTGTGGCTGGGGCAGAGGCAGGTGACACAGACATGAGCTTTGACAAATAGGTCCTGAGTGCCTACTCTGTGCCAGATGGAGAGGAGCAAAGCACAGCCTGCCCTCCTGGGGAGCCTTCGTCCCTCCCCAGTCTTCCTGGCAAAGAAGCCTTTCCCAGGGTGCTTCATCCACGCAGAAGGAAGGTAGGTGGTGTTTTTATTCCCATTCTACAACTGGGTAAAGTGAGTCCGAAGTGAAATCACTTGCCCAAGGTCACACAGAGGTCAGAGCACCAATGAGGAAGACTGATGTCTTGTGCTGAATAGTTTAAACTGAAGAGGAAACACACTGTTTGTGGGCTTATCTAAGAAGAAAAGTTTGACTCTGGGTTTCTCGGTTTCATTATTGTAGCAATGAAGACACAGCAGTGAACTAAACAGAAACGACATGGCACTCATGTCTAGAGAGCAGAGCCCAACAATCCTTTTTTACAAATATTTAAGTGTTGCAGGAAAAGTGTCATGAATAAACCGAAACATAGGGAGGGGATAGAAAGCCATAGGAGGGGCTTTTCTGAGGAGGCAATATTTGAATAAAGGAGCAAATTGCGTGGCTGGCTGGAGGGATGCAAACAGGGGAACAGCAAGTAGAAAGTCCCTGAGATAGGAAGATGCTTGGCAAGTTTGAAGGCTAGCAAGAAGAGCAGTATGGATGAAGCAAAGAGAACCAGGGCAGAGATGGGGAGCTGAGGCCAGCAAGGCAGCCGGGGAGGTGAAACTTTAGCTTTGGGCCTGAGTGAGCTGGGGAGCTACAGAGAGATGTATGTCAAGGACCATCATGGCCTGGCTTAGGTTTAAAATCCCTCTGGCTGGTAGGGAGGGATTAACTGTAAGAGGCAAGAGTGTGATCTGGCAGAAAGAAAAAAGCGTAGATCAAATCATTTAGCTGGTCTTCAAGTCCCTCACCACCTACCATTTATTATCCCAGGATATGAACCAGGGCCAAGGAAAACACAATTGTCTTTCTTGGACACTCCTTTTATTCGGCCTGCACATGGTGACATTTATATTTAGTGCTGATTCCACCAGTCACTAGCTGAGAGACGGGGCAATGAGGACCTCTAACCCTCAGGATCTTCGCTATCACTTAGGGAGGATCGTTTCTGCACTGCCTCCCTCAAAAGAACGGTTGAATAAAACTCTGAGCTTGAGGCAGCACAAACTGTTAGTCACATAACATCATCAGCATCAGTGTTTATCCTGTGAGCCAGCTGCTTTGCCCTTGGGGTATCTCATATCATTAATAGATTCCGGGAAGCTCCCCTGCCCAAAAGTCCCCCTCCAATGGCCTGTCATGATGAAAGAATTTCACAATTAGCCCAATTCCTTTCCGTTAAGGCATTGCAGACCCCAGACATCCGCCTTGAAAACAGAAACTAAACTGAGCTACTGGCAGTCCTTGGTCACTTTTGGCGAAGTTATATATCAGATCACTTTCCTGCCGTTACAGCTAGCTCATGTTCTACTATGAGAAAGGAAGAAATAAGTATGCATAGAGAGTGCCCCAGGGGAAGACAACTCAGGATGCTGGGGACAGGTGGAAAGGACTGCCCAGGGGGAGGGGCCTCCAAAGCTGAACTGACTGTGAGGGAATCTGCCTAGGGCAGCCTCTGACCATGGTATCTACTACATCCAATAAAAATGGAGTTCTGAAAGGAGGCTCCACATCATCACTATAGCCACAGAAGTCCAATCACAGAAAGAGAAACAATCCAGGGAGAATCACGGGCTTTAATGGCCCCTTGGGCTTGTTTTATTTAAACAAATCCCTCCCAGACATTTCACACTTCACCAGTCTTGGGTGTCCCTGTCTCACTCAGTCTTTAAAGAGTCCTTTACCCCTAAGTATTTTTGGTAAATGCCCAGGGGTGCCAACATGTAGCTGGTAATAACTCTGTCAGATATCCTCACCATAGCGGGAATTCATGGACCCAGGCTCCCAAGCTTCTGCAGAGATGCCTGTCCCCATAGCTACCTCAGTCACTGCCACCAGAAAGCCCTGCAGAGCCCATGCTGGAGAATTTGGAAAACCTGCCAGTTTCCTAAGCTAGACACCCCTTGTCACCTCCCTACGGCAGAGTGAGATGAGCACTCCCAGAGTTACATCAGTAGGTGCCACACAACAGGTGTGCTCAGCTCCCATGATCCTATAGCCCGAGGGAAGGGTAGGCTTCCTCATCAGGCAAGGAACTGTGCGCCTCTGACTGACAGCCCTCTGCATGGACTGCTCCAGCCCTGCCAAGCTTAACTTGGCTTCTTGTCTTCTTTGTCTCCCCTGAAGGGGACTAAATAATACATCCTATGAAATCACAAAGGATCAAATGTTGTCCTCTCTCCTCTCTACATCTCTCTGTGAGTGACACTGATAGGTGATGCAACTTGAGACATGTGTCACTGGTCCTGGCAGTTAACGGGGAGTTGCTGAGTGGGATCACAAAGTGGGGATGTCTTGTCTGAGGTTGAAAGTGAAGCCTCACCAAACAAGGTGGGCCCTTGCTGAGGAGGGAGGCTGGGAAGCAGAAGGCACCAGCATCTCCTTAAAGTAACGTGTGTATCAGTCTCTTCTGGCTGCTGTAACAAAATACCATAGACTAGGTGGCTTAAACAACACATATTTATTGCTCATCGTTCTAGAGGGTGGGGAATCCAAGATCAAGGTACGACCAGCAGATTCCATGTGTATTGAGGGCCTGCTTCCCAGGTCAAAGCCTTCTCTCTGTGTCTTCATGTGACCAAGGCTGAGGGAGCTCTCCAGAGTCTCTTTTAAAAGACAAGAATCCCACTCATGAGAGATCCACCCTCATGCCCCAATCACCTCCTAAAGGCCCTATCTCCTCATATCATCCCATAGGGGCTAGAATTGCAACATATTAATGGGGGGGGATATTCAATCTATCGTAACATGAACTGTGAAAATTGTCTCTTTATAGAAGTAATATATCAGCCAGGCATGGTGACGCATACCCATAATCTCAGTACTTGGGAGGTCGAAGCAAGAGGATCACAGGTTAGAGAGCAGCCTCAAAAAACTAATAAGACCCTGTTTCACAATTAATAAATAAAAATGGCAGGGGGTGTAGTTCGGAGGTAGAATGCTCTTGGGTTCAATCCCTAGTACCATTAAAAAGAAAAAAACACTTGTATATCCATGAGACAGGAAGATACTCAAGCCAGGAATTTGAGACTGGCCTGTCACTTAAAAGTAATAATAATAATAATAATAATAATAATAATAATAATAATAATAATAATTGGAGAGAGTAGAAAGTACAGAAAAATATATAAAGGAAGATAATGATCCATCATCATCCTACCTCCCAAATAAAGCAATGGTTAATATTTTAGGGTGTTTCCTGTAAAGTTATTTAGTACAAATTAACATGGTATAGAAAACATAATCTAATATAAAAGCATAAAACTCACCAAGACATATCAAAAACAAAGCTAATGTTATTATATATGTGTCCATTTGCATCTTTATTATATATGTGTCCATTTGCATACCTAATCATTGCCAGCATTTTCCCAGACCCATTAGAGAAGCGTGATCTTTAATGACTGTATTCCATCCCTGGATGCAGTAGAATTAATGTAACCCCTCTCTTTTGGGCTATACTAAGGTAGTCTTCAATTTTATTATTACTACACTTTTTCTTGTTTCCTTAGGACATTCTTAGAATTTCTTTCTCAAGGATTAGTCAGTCACAAAAAGTTAAAAATAGAATGCTCTCCCTAATATGTGGAAGCTAGGGAGAAAATGGGACTTTAGAGGGACTCCAGATGAAGGAGAATCCTTAGGTGAACAAAGAATTTGACTTAATGGAAGGTGAAAGGGGTAGGGAGGACACCCTAATGAACATGATATACTTTCTATGAACACATCAAAGTCAATCACTAAACTGACTTTGAGAAGGAGGGAAGAGGAGGGAGTGGGGCGGGAATTGGGGAAGGGTTAAATGAGAAATGTGTGCATGGATGTCTTTATCTATACTAGCTTGTACCTAACAAAGATGTGTAATTACAATGCACCAAATAAGGGAAAGATGAAAAATAAATAAATAAATTAAAATAAATAAATTAAATTAAATTTTAAAAAAAAAGAATTTCTCAAGAACATGAGTGTGTGTGTGTGTGTGTGTGTGTGTGTGTGTGTGTATTTGACATTTTGAAAATATATGCAGCCAAATCCAATGGGTTGTGACTTAGTGCTCACAGGCTCCAGCATTATGACTGGATTATACACACAGGAAGTTGCATACAGTTTAATTTTCACTTTTGTTTGTGATGGGAAGAACCCAATTCCCGATATTCTTCTGCCTTAAAAATGGTTACCTACCTGGGTGTGGTAGTGCACATCTGTATTCCCAGTATTGGGAGACTGAGATAGGAGGGTTGCTAGTTTAACGCCAGCTTCAGCAACTTAGCAAGACCTTGTTTCAAAATAAAAAAAAATAAAAATAAAAAGGGCTGGGGCTCAGAGGTAGAATGCCCCTGGGTTTCCTCCCCAGTGTCGAAAATAAAGCAAATGGTACATAACCTTGCCAAATCACTCTCCCATTTTGTACACTGTAAACTTCTGCACAGGAGGAGGTATTGGTTTGTTCACAGGATGTGGCTGTGTAGCCACAAGGAATTGATTGGCTCTGGTGTCAGACTACTGGCTTTAACTCCTAGATATACCATTCCTTACTCAGGATCATGTGTCTTGTGCAAGATTTCTTAATTTATCTTTTCCTTAGTTTTTTCATCTATAACATAGATAACGAAAGTGCTCACCTCATAATTGAGGATTAGATAAGATGGGGCTTAATGTGAGTAGCATATTTTAGCTACTATTATTATCACTGTTATTTATTATTAGCACTGGATTGAGACTCCGTGTGAAATGGCTTCGAAGTCACTGGACTTCATGTTGAATGTTCTTAAAGAGCAGGTGATAATATATTTCTATCATGTAGTTATGAGTTCAATCAAAATATCAAAGTAACTACTGAAAGGGCCAGATCATAGTAAAGCCAGCATTTGGAGAAATGTGTGCCCCAAAGTTATTGATCCTGTAGGGAGGGACCTTTGGTGAGCACAGGGGTGGAAGACAGAATGGTTAGGGTCCTGGAAGTTTCAGGGCCCCCATGTACACAGCTTTGCTTTTATGGCAAAAATTCTTAGCTGATGAACAAAACCATTCCTGCTTTTTGGACCTTCAACCAGACCTCATTTCCCACGTCCCGTGCAGTTAAGCATTACCATGTGCTTACGTTGTAGGCCATATGGTGTCTGTCTCCACAACCCAGCTCTGCCACTGCATCATGGAAGCAGCCAAGGGCAGTTCATAAACAAACGGGTGAGCTCCACTCTAATAAATCTTTACAAAACATGGCCTAGTGTGCCAACCCCTAGACCAGAGCAGAGTGAGCCAAGGGAGAGATAGGAAGGAGCCAGATAGGAAGCACTGTTTGGACCCCAGCACAATGCTTGAATTTTATCCCAGGAGCAGAAGGGAAGCCTTTGAGGAGCTTTAGACATGGGTTCAACCTGAATCAGACAAGCTCAGTCACTGGGAGATCAGTCTTTGAGCTTTCTTTTATTCACCATGTGAACCACTAGTCCCATTTCATTACTTCTCTGTGAAGTCTCTCCTAAGGAAATTAAAAGTAAGTAAGCTCCTGGCTGAGCTGGCATCCCCAGGGAAAAACCTGCAGGTAGACCCCAGGTGGCATTTGTACCTGGTGAACTTGCCATGGCCTTGGCAGGATCAGAAAGCCTTATCTTGGAGCTGGGGATTTAGCCCACAGGTAGAGTACTTGCATAGCATGCCTGGGGCCCTATGTTCAATCTCCAGCAGTACCAAAAACAAAAAGAAAGAAAAAAAAAAGAAAGAAGAAACTCTTATCCAGCCATTCTACTCCTGGGTATCTTTCCAAAGGGACTGAAATCAGAATATTATAGCATATCCATGTTTATAGCAACACAATTTACAATAGCCAAATTATGGAACCAACCTAGGTGTCTACCAACAGATGAACGGATTACAAAATTATGGGATATACACACAATGGAATTCTATTCAGCAATAAAAAAAAAAATTATGTCATTTGCAGAAAAATGAATCGACCTGGAGATCATTATGTTAAGTGAGATTAACCAGTCACAGAAAGTGAAGGATCGTATGTTTTCTGTAATATGTGGAAGCTGGGAAGTATCAGGATACCAGAGGGACTTCAGATAATGGAGGAGAAACTCCAGTGGAGCCAGGGAGGTGGTCTAGGGGAAGGGGAGGGGGAAGAGGGAGGATCAATGAGGAATTCCTTTCATCAACATTATGTCCATATGTGAGAATATCAATGCTAATCTCAATACCCTGGATGAGGAAGTGGGGGGGAGGGTAATGAGGAGGGAGCCAGGGGAAAGCCTGCCAAGTGCTGTGTGCATGTATGTCACTATCACTATGATTTGCATTATGATGTGAGACTATAATGCACCAATAAAAGTATATATTTTTAAAAAGTCCAACTTAGTAATTTTGAAGACCATCATTGCCACCTGTGAACAGTCCATTCTATCTCCATGGACACCATCAGTGGAGTAACAATAATGACTATCATACTTGTTGACATATATTACAAATGGCATTGTACCAAGCACAATGTAAAACATTTAATGTGTTGTCTCACGTAATCCTCCACTAAGTCTGTTAGGTAGGAACTGTAATTCAGTCCCCTTTCCAGATAAAGGCAGAGGTTATGTAACATGCAAGACCACAACGCTGGTGAGTGGTAGAGATAACACTCTACCCCACTGCATGCAGCAGAGACTGGCACCTGACCAGAAAGCAAAGCAGGTTCCTTCTGAAAGCTGCCAGAGAACACTGACCACAGAGGAAGCAGGTGGATCCATGTTTGGTGACATCAGGAGGGACAATACTATGAATGGCATTGCCAACAGGGCCTCGCTCATACAGTCCTTTACTGTAACACTACCCACCTCCACCTGAGTCTTCCCATGAGGAGAGGAACCCCGTATCCTGTAATCTCCTGGCTGGTGCTGGAAGAGGTGCTGCTGAGATTTGTTTTTCCAAATCCCTTTTCCCTCTGCTTCTCACTTAATTTGTCATTTTACTCTATTAAGATGGCTTTTCACCCATTTTATGTGAATTTCATAATTTAACTCTGACAGTAATTCCCTCCACCCCGCCCCACCTCCAGGCCAGTATGACTAATCATTCCCGCAGACAAAAGCAGCAGAGTGCTTCAGAATGTTTATTTACATTTTCACTATAAAAATATAACCCACCTCTGGAGAAAAATGGTCAGTAAGAAGACAGTTTGACATAGAAAATACTAAAAGTCCTAACCTCTTACCTACTGAGTAAACCAGGGTTCCTCTTTGAGAATTAGAAATATTAGGCTTACTAAAACATGGCAGAGAGCTCATAGAGGCCATGGTCTTAGCTTTTGAGCTCCTTTATTTTCCTTTTTTTTTGTTTTTGCGGTACTGGGGATTGAACTCAGGGGCATTCTACCTCTGAGCTACACCCCCAGCCCTATTTTTTTATTCTTTATTTTGAAACCAAGTCTCACTAAGTTGCGGAGTGCCTCACTAGGTAGCTGAGGCTGGCCAAGAACCCGGATCCTCCCGTCTCAGTCTCCCAAATGCTGGGATTAGCTCCTTTATTTTTCATTTCATTTTTGTTGTTGTTGCTGTTCCTGGCATTGAACCCAGAGGCTTTCTACCTCTGAGCTATTCACAGACTTTTTTTCCTTTTTCTTTGGAAACAGGGTCTTGATAAGTTGATGGGGCTGGTCTTGAACCTATCATCCTCCTATCTCAGCCTCCCAACTACTGGGATTACAGGCATGCACCACTACACCCAGCTTGAGCTTCTTTAAAGGGAGCAGAAATATACACAAAGACCTGCCTTGATAAACAAGCCTAAGCCTATATGAACAAAGCCTAGATCCTCTCACATGGGGATTCCCACTACAGGAGAAACTAGGTAGTGCAGGTTGAAGGAAGAGAGCCAGGAGTGTTGGTGGACTGAGATGCTGGGGGTGGGGGTGGAGTGCATCAAACCCTCAGGGTCTGCAGCAGGTAAACAGATGCTCATGCACTACATGAAAGCATAAGTTTCAAAATAATTAATTTACTAATTCATACCTATGTGACAAGATTTGACCCACCCATCATTGAACCACAGGAAGGTGGGAGTTTAAAAATTAGTCAGAGGAGCCTCACAACCAAGTCCTTCAAAGTGGGCTTTCCCTTGGCTTTTGCCTCCTCTTGATCATAATCTACATAAATGCTAACTTCTACATGAGTGTTTTTATAAAACAAATATTAATGGCATAACTCTTGTGTTTTATTATGTTAGCTGATTTGTATCAATGTATCAACATTCCAAAGAAAATCGAAAGCAGATGTTGGTTTTTTAATATTTTTCTTTTTATTACTGTAATTGGCATTTAATTCACATGACATAATACTGACCATTTTTAAAAGTACAATCCAGGGGAGTTTAGTATATTTTTAATTTTGTACAGCTATCTCCACTGTCTTATTCCAGAGCGTATCCATTGCCTTCTTCAACCTGTTGGCAACCCCTGATCAACTTTCTGTCTCTGTGGATTCTGCACCCTTCATGGAAGTGGAGTCCTCCAATCTGTGTTTTTTTATAACTGGCTTCTTTCACTCAACATAATGTGTTAAAGGTTTGTCCATGTTGTAGCCTGCATCAGTCAGAGCTCCATTTCTTTCTGTGGCTGAAGATCATTCCATTAAATGGATCTACCACATTTTATTTAATCATTCATTAGCTGGTGGACATTTAGGTTATTGCCACTTTTTGGCTATTAGTGATGATGCTGTTATGAAAATGTATGTACCAGACTTTATGTAGAAATGTAATTTCTCCTGGGTAGTAACTATGGCTCTATGGTTTAAACTTTTTTTTTTTTTTTGAGATAGGGTCTTGCTAAGTTGCCCAAGATGGCTTTGAACTTGATACCAGGCAACTCTGTTTAACTTTTTTTTTTTTTTTTTTTTTTTTTTTTTTTTTTTTTTTTTTTTTTTTTTTTTGCAGTACTAGGGATTGAACCCAGGGGTGTTCTACCCCTGAACTACACTCCCAGCTCTTTTTTATTTTTACTTTGAAACAGAGTCTCACTAAGTTGCAAATGGCCTCACAAGGTGCTGTGACTGGCTGCAAACCAGTGATCCTCTTGTTTCAGCCTTCAAAATACTGAGATTCCAGGCATGTGCCACCGAACTCAGTTCGTTTAATTTTTTGAGAAAGCTGCCAAAATATTTCCCACAGGACTGAACAATTTTATAATCCCATTAGCAATGTGTGAAAGTTCTGTTCTCTTTACATCTTCATCAACATTCTTCATTTTCCCATTTTTAAAAAGTATAGGTTTCCTAGTGAGTATGAGCTAATATCTCTTGTATTTTTTATTTGCATTTGCCCAATGATTATTAACATTGAGCATCTTTTATATGCTTTTTGGCTACTTATATGTCTTCTTTAGAGAACTCTATGTAAGTCATTTGCTCTTTAAAAAGTAGCTGTCTTTTTACTGTTGAATAAACGTTTTTTATGTATTTTGAATCTAGACCCTTATCAGATATATGGTTTACAAATATTTCTCATAATGTGGGTCAATTTTTCATATTCTTAATAAATTCACTTAAAGCAGAAAAGTATTTAATTTTGATGCAATCCAGTTTGGTTATTTTCCACTGTTGCTTATGCTTTTTGTATCATATCTAATAAGCCATTGCACGATCCAAGGTCATGGAGATTTACATATATATATTATTCAAAGAATTTTGTACTTTCAGTCCTTTTACTTAAGTCTTTAATCCATTTTGAATTAATTTTAAATCTTATTTTGCATGTGGCTATCCAGTTGTTCCAATATCATTTGTTGAAAAGATTGAATGCTATTGAATAGTCTTGAAATTAGTATCAAAAGTCAGTTGATCCAAGACTTGGGTTTCTGGATTCTTAATTCTGTTCCATTGACCTAAGAGCCTATCCTTGTGCCAGTACCATGCTGTCTCAATTACTGTGGCTTTGTAGTTTTACAGTTGAGAAGTATGAGTCCTCCAATTTTTCTTTTAAAATCAGTTTTCCATTTTGAATTAATAACTTTTTAAAACATCAAGTTTAAGCTGGGTGTTGTGGTAGATGACCATACCACAATACTAGCCCACCAATACTTGGGAGGACATGACTAGCCCACAATACTTGGGAGGCTGAGACAGAAGGATCATAGGTTCAAGGCCAGTCTTTGCAATTTAGCGAGACCATTGACAACTTAGAAAGACTGTTTCAAAAATTTAAAAAAATAAATTAGGTCTGGGGAATCTGGATTAGAGGTAGAATGTCCCTGGGTTCAATCTCTAGTGCAAAAAATAAATAAATAAATAAATAATCAAGTTTAAAAATAAAACAGCAGTAATGGTTTGGATTTGGAACAAACAAAGTAGCAATGTTGGAAGACAGGCTTGGCTGCTAAGGAGGGATCCCTGGGGGTGTGGCTTTGGGGATTTTATGAGGTCCTCTCCTCCCTCTGCTTGCTCTCTCTGCCTCCAGCCCCCACAAAGTGAGAGTGGGGCTCTGTGTGCCTTCTCTCTTCTCTTCCCATTCCCATTCCCATTCCCTGAGCTTCAGACCCCAGCTTCATGGACTGAACCCCAAATCTCCAAGAAACTGTGAGCAAAATAAATCTTCCTTCCTCTAAGTTGTATGGTCAGTTTTGGATTATAGCAGTAAGAATGTTTACTAAGACAGCTGCAATTCTATAAAGGAAGATAATGTCAAGAAGGCAGTGTGGCTGGTGTAGCAACACATGCCAGAAATCCCAGCTACTCAGGAGGCTGAGGCAGAGGAATCACGAGTCCAATGCCATCAGGGGAACTTAGTGAGACCCTGTCTCAAAACAAAATAAGAAGAGTTGGGGGTGTAGCTCAATGGTAAAGTGCTTATCTATCATGTGTGAGGCCCTGGGTTCAATTCCCAGGACCCCCCCCACACACACACTTACCCACATATACAAAGAAGCACTGTGACCTTTGCTTAGTATGTAGTAGTTATTTTAAAAAAATGTTTATTGTATGCAATGGAATGATTTATCTCAATTCTAACTCTGAGTGCCAAATTACTTCTCCTCTGGAGCGTTTCCTCACTTCTTTCTCCTTTCTAAGTAAACTAACAGTTTCTTCATTCTTACCCTGTTACAGATATCTATCCAAGCACCTGAAATACCTTATTATATTTATGTATGTGTTTACTTTCCCACCAGTCTCTAATGTTATAAAGAACCAGATTTATATCTGATTCATCTCTGGGTCCCCAATGCCATGTCCTTTGATGGCCAGTATGTTTGTTAGAGGGAGAGAAGAATAATGAGGAAAGAGAGGCAACTGGACATGGTGGTGCACACCTGTAACTCTAGTACTTGGGAAACTGAGACAGAAGGATTGCAGGTTCAAGACCAGCCTTAGAAAATTAGTAACACCCTCAGCAACTTAGTGAGACTGCTTCAAAATAAAAATAAAATAGGCTAGGGGGGTGCTCAGAGGTAGAATGCCCTGGGTTCAATACCTAGTACAAAAAAAAGGAGGGAGAGAAGGAAAAGGAGGGGGAGGAAGGGGAGGGGGAGGACAAGAAAGTAAGAGAGAAGGAAAAGCTAAAGAAAAAAGAAACTGCTCACATTTACTAATTGTTTATAATGTTCTAAGCATTGAGAGACATCTCATTCATTGTTGCAGCAACCTTGTAAGTACTCTTATATTCTCATGTTTCAGTCCTTTTAGGCTATCATAACAGAATAGCATGGACTGAGTGGCTTATAAGCAACAAAAAATTTATTTCTTACAATTCTAGAGACTGGGAATTCAAAGATCAATATACGTCCAGATTTGGTGTCTGGGGAGGGCTCAGTTCTTGGTTTGTACATGGATAGCCATCTCTTCACTATGTCCTCAATAGTGGAAGGGACACAGTAGCTCTCTGGGGTGTCTTTCATAAGGGCACTAATTTAGTCATGTGCAGCAGCACAGGCCTGTAATCCCTGTACCTAGGAGGCTGAGACAGGATTGCAGTTTTAGACCAGCGTCAGCAACTTAGTGAGACCCTATTTCAAAATAAAAATTAAAAAGGGCTGGTGGGTATAGCTTGGAAGTAGAATGCTCCTGGGTTCACTCTCTAGTACTCCCTCCCAAAAGGCACTAATTGCACTTGTGGGGCTCCACCCTTATGACCTGAGCACCTCCCAGAGGCCCTGTCTCCTAATGCCATCACTGTGGGATGAAGACTTGAATATATGAGTTTAGGGAGAAACATAAACCTGCAGACCATGGCATCCCATTTTACAAATGAGGACAGGAGAGTAAGACACAGAAGGTTAAATAATTTGCCCAAGGTCACAGCTAGCAAGTAGCCTGAACAACCTGGCTTCTTGGTCATGTTCTTATATACTATGCCACACTGGCTCTCAAATAAAGATCCTTGGATTCTGCTTTTAGAGATTGATTCAGGAGGTTTTCAGTGGGGCCCAGATGTCTGTACTTTAAACAAATTCCCAAATGATTTGATGGGTAGCTCAGATGGAAATTAGTGCTGTAAAGGATGACCACCATGGAAGGTCTAGCAGGAAAGACCTCCATGGATGTCATACTTGAGAGGGAAAGTCAGAGGAAACTGGGCACTAGTAAAGATGAGGGGAAGGAAGAGCATGCGATATCCGTAGACTAGTGGTGAAATGGAGCTGACTGAGCCGTGAATACCCCAGATGCTCCCTATTTGGCCATGGCCAGCCTTGGCTGTGACTACTGTCCACCCTGCAGTGACGGGCACCTCCCAGTCCAGGTCACACCTACAGTCTGTGTCAGCGTGTCCTGTGAGCTAGCAAATGAACCATAAAAGCAAGAAGAATGAACAGTAAGAGAGACAGCTCACATTGATCTGCTGTGTGCCACGTGCCAGGCGACGTCCTAAGTGCTTCCCTCCACCCCAAGCTCTGTTGTAGCCGCACTCTGTGCACGTCTTCATTATCATGTTTACTTTTCACATCATTGTCCATGCTTCTGTCCCCTCTTAACTGGGAGAGCTTTGAGAGCAGGGGCCTATCTTACTGTCTCTATCTCCAGCAGACAGCAGGAACCCATTAAGTATGGGCTGCTAGTAAAAGCTCTGCAGCCAGAGGTAATGAGAGGAGAATTACAGGCAGCTCTCCGTATCTGTGAGCTCTGCATCTGTGGAATCAACTAATAACAGATAGAAAATATTTAAGGGAAAAAATTACATCTAAACCAAACATCTACAGGCCTTTTTTTCCTTGTAATTATTCCCTAAACAATACAGTATGATAACTCTTTACATTGAATAGGATATTATAAATCACCTAGAAATAATTTAAAATATAAAGGAGGATATATATAGGTTATATGCACATATTATGCCATATGTGTGTGGGGGAGGAGGTACAGGAGATTGGACCCAGAGGCATTCTACCCCTAAGCTACATCCTCAGCCCTATTTTATTATTTTTTTAAATTTTAAAACAGTCTCACTAAGTTTTTGAGGGCCTCACTAAGTTGCTGAGGCCTCAAGTCTTCGATCCTCCTGTCTCAGTTTCCCAAGTTCTGGGTTAACAGACCTGCACCACCTGTCTGGCTATAATGCCGTTTTATATAAAGGAACTGAGCATGTGCAGATTTGGGTGTCCACAGCAGGTTGGGGGCAGAGGAGCATCCTGGGACCCATCCCCTGTGGATACCAAAAGACAACTATACTTCTATCTGGGTTGAGAGCGATGAGGAAGAGAAGTCCAGAGAGAAAAGCAGAGAAAGGCAAAGAATCAAAAAGAGGAAAAGTAGCTTACTCAACATCATGCAGTTGAAGGGTGGAGCAGGAAAGGACACAAAGACAAAATCAAAACCCTGTCCCCTAGTCTGATGTTTTGTCCACTCTATTATGCAAACATTGATCATGCAGTTAAAGAGTTTTTAATGGCATTGATATAGGCAAATAAATGAATTTGTAAGTTGACACATGACCAGCAATAAATTCATAAAAGGTAAATATTGATGTCTGAAGATTATCACTAGGTGTCATGTATAGAGAACTGGATGAGGAGTCAGGAAAACTCTCAGTTCAGTTTCATTTCTTGGCAAACCAGTGAGACTCCAGACAAATCATTCCATTTCTCTGTGCTTTTATTTCTTTTGGCTGTAACATTGAGCTGGTTAAAGAGCACGTGATTCACTCCTATGCTTTTAAATGTCTTTATTTTAGCATGCTCATATGGATGGGAAAATCAACCATTCTCTTAGGCTTCATAAGGATCAAACCCATAGAGATATATGATGTGTGTGGTTTGTAGAATTATAGAATCCCAAAGCTGTGAGAGGCCCGGTGAACCATACAGTGAAAGGTAAATTCTCAGCTAGCACCTGGATGTTTTTACAGGATCCCCGGCAGGTGATTGGTGGGTGTCCCTTCACACTTCACAACCCATGAAGCGAAGAGGAGAGTGGCTTATTCTGAAGGGAGCAGATGAAGGATGTGTGTCCCTCTGCTTGGGCTATGCCTACACAGTCATCTCTGCAGGGATAATGGTAACAGTTACTTTCCCGTGCATTTATTAAATGTCAGCGACTGTGCCAAATGCCTTACAGAGACTTTTATTTATTCTGTTTAAGAACCTTATGAAACAAATACTATTATGACATTTATTTTTCAGATAAGGAACGAAGACTCAGAGAAGTTAAATAACTCGCTAAACACACATGTCTACCAAGATTTGGAGTCTCAAGTCTATTTCAGATCAAGCTGGAACTATTAATAAGTAAATAAATGTTTATATTGAATCTACCTAAAGATATCCCTATCAAGTCCCATATTTTATCCTCATGCTATAGATAAGATAGAAGTGTAAAGTTTATATACATAAAACAGAAACAATATTTATATAAGGATTTTTGGGCTTAATTCAGCTAAGCAATTGAGTTCTCATATGAGTGGAGCTTTCTCTTTAGCTATTATATTTTGGTTGAAGCTCACCAAGTGCTGTTTCTGTGGGTATGTATGTCTCTATCACTCTGAACTATATTAAGATGTGAGACTACAATACACACACACACACACACACACACACACACACACACACACGTACAAATGCTAATGAAATAGCAAAATGTTTTAATATATAATTTCACTAGGTCATATTTATAACTCCTATGTTAAAGTTAATATATTACCAAGTCTACTATAAACAAAACAATAAAATGTAAGGCTGGGTCAATATGGAAAGCAGAGTCATAATTTAAGGTGTCCTAAAAATAAACTAAGTAAGACATTTCTCTTGGGGAATTACCAAGGTTGTTTGCTTGTTTGTTTGTTTTTTGTTTGTTTGTTTGTTGTGGTACTGGGGAGTGAACCCAGGGGCATTCTACCTCTGAGTTACATCCCCAGACCAGTTTTATTCCTTATTTGGAAATAGGGTCTCACTAGATTGCTGAGAGTCTCACTAAATTGCTGAGGCTGGCTTTGAATCTTAGATCCTCCTGTCTCAGCCTCCCAAGTACTGGGTTTACAGGTATGCACCACCATGCCTGGCTGAGAAGCAATTTCTACTCTGTGAGAAAAATGGAAATCTGAGGCAGATGTAGCCAGAATCAGTGAATCAACTAGAGTTTGTTAATCTCATTTATGTACACATATTTTCAATAAAGAAGTTTGACCATATCACCTAATTAATCATTCAGGCAAAACCCTAGTGCACCTGGTGAAGCAGGTGAAGTTTACTTTCAGGCATGCAAGTGGCTTTGTTTGGGGCTTTCCCTTTTCTTTTCTGGTCATCCTAGATGCACAATAACCTGGCCTGCTTCACTCCTCCATCAAGTGTGGCAGCCTCATGCTTTAGACCTTTACTTCTGATCTCAAGATCCTTGCAGATGCAAGTTTTAGAGAAATAATTCCAACTGGCAAAAGAGAAGAGGAGGAGGAGGAGAGAAAGAGGAGGAGGAAGAGGAAAAGGAAGAAGAGGAGGAAGAGGAAGGGAGGAAACTAGGAGGGAGGAAAAGGAAGAGAAGAGGAGAAAGAGGAAGTGGAGGAGGAGGATGGAGAGGAGGAGGAAGTAGAGGAGGAAGAGAGGAGGAGGAAGAGGTAGGGAGGAGACAGGAGGAAGAGGAAAAAGAAGAGAAGAGAGGAGGAAGAGGAAGAGGAAGTGGAGGAGTAGGAGAGGAGGGGGGAACAGGAGGAGGAGGGGAGGAAGAGGAAGAGAAGGGGAAGAGGAGAAGGAGGAGGGGAGGAGAGTAAAAGGAAGAAGAAAAATAGGAAAGGGAAAAGAAGAAGGAGAAGAATTCTTGTTAATGGTTGGAGTGTGTAATAGTGAAGTCTAAGAGTAATGTTAGCCCTAGATATTCAGATTAGGTCACAGGATTCTATCTAGTTCCAGATTTCCTTCCTTCCTTCCTTCCTTCCTTCCTTCCTTCCTTCCTTCCTTCCTTCCTTCCTTCCTTTTTGTCAACTCCATTCCAATGGTGGCTGTAAGTGGTAGACTCCAGCTGCTCTAAGCTTATATCTTATATTTTGTCTTAAAAATGGAGCAAGTTTCTAAATAGTCCTGCATACTGGGTGTGGTGGCGCATACCTGTAATCCCAGTACTTGGGATGCTGAGACAGGAGGATCACAGGTTTGAAGCCAGCCTCAGCAACTCAATGAGGCTGCCTGCAACTTAATCAGACCCTATTTCCAAATATAAAATAAAATAAGACTGGGGGTATAGCTTGGAGATGCCGCTGGGTTCAATTCCCAGCACCACAAAACAAAACAAGCAAACAAAAAATAAATAGCTCTGCCTTGTGTCTATCTCTATACTGATGCTGTGAGAAGCAAAGGATGGCCACCCACAGAGTGAGGGGTGGGGTAACAGCACCACAAACACTGAAATTAGAGAAAGATGCTTTTACAAATGGCCCAAGTACCATATGTGGAAAGTAGATGCTTGGTAGGCCAAACAACACCTACCCATTATGTAGCCATGACACAGGGCATGTCATGTACTCTGATAGGAAGGAGGCTATTCAACAAAAGCATTCCATGCAGGTGACTTTTCCCAGTTCATATGTAAATCAATCCTCTTGAACTTATAATGCATTTAACATAAAGATAGATTCAGCAAAGTGCATTATTAAGAAGGACATGGGGTCTTCAGGTCATAGCTTGTTCTGCAAAGCCATCCATGGCTCCTACTCTAATTGAATTCATCTAGAACGCCTAAAGGAAGATGAAAGTAGAAAATGAGCTGATAATGGACAAGTATTTTAAAAATAAACCCATTAATGTAGCACATTTGGGAACTTAATGATTGTTATGAATCACATGGCCTGACCAATTCCTATTCTATACTACAGAACTACTTATGCAATGGTGCAAAGATATAGATACAAGGGTACTTATTTCAGCATGGCTAGCAATAGTGAAAAACTGGAAACAACATAAATGTTCATCAATAAGAGAAAGGTTATTACTTCATGGTAATGGGGATGGAACCCAAGGGCACTGACCTCCAATGTGTCTTAGTCAGCATTCTCACTGATGTAATCCAAGATGACTGACCACACAACTTTGAGGAAGGAAGATTTACTTATTCACAGTCTCTTGGAGATTCTGGCTTCCGTCCATGTGAGCCTGGGGTATAAAGCTCAGAGCATGGCAGCAGGAAGCAGAGCAAGGGAGAGCAAGTGGACCCTGCTCCTCACATCATGGATGCTGGAAGCAGAGAGAGCAAGCAAGCAAGGGGATTCAAAGACAAGCACGATCTTTAAAGTCACACTCCCAGGGATGCACCATCTCTAGCCACGCCCCACTGGAACAAATTTATCTACTGATGAGATTCAACTCTCATGACTTAACTAAATCATCCTGAGCTCTTCAGGGGACATTCTGTATCTGGCCATAACAAAGCTATACCCCCAGCCATTTTTATTTTTTGTTTTGAAATGGAGTCTTACTAGGTTGCTGAGAGTCTCACTGCATTGCTAAAGCTGTCCTTAAAACTGTGATCCTTCTATCTTAGTCTCCCAAGTGCTGGGATTACAGGAGTGCAGCACCACACCCATCTGGGAAAGGTTAAATAAATTATAACATGCTATGCTTCTACTATTTGAAAATATTGACATGAAAAGTGCAAAAACATTTGGTGAATGAAGTTGAAAAATACATGTAGTAAAAACAAAAGCATTTCAAAAAAATTGTATGTGTAGGGTGCATATGCATCCATGCATACGCGAATAGACAGAGGTTTCTAAAAGTGTGCATACCAACCGTGTGTGTGTGTGTGTGTGTGTGTGTGTGTGTGTGTGTGTGTTACTAGAGATTGAACCCAGAGACATTCTACCTCTGGGCAACACTCCCAGCCCTCCCCGCTCATTTTTTTTCTTTTTAGTTTTTGTTTCGAAAGAGAATCTCACTATGTTGGTAAGAGTTTCAATAGGTTGCTATGAGTTTCACTATGTTGCTGAGGCTGTTCTCAAACCCATGATCCTCCTGTCTCAGCCTCCAAAGTACTGCAATTACAGGCATGTGCCACAATGTCCAAAATCAACTCTTACAAAATAGTTACATCTGCAAAATGGGACCATGTAGGGAGAAAACTTTTACTTTATATATTCTTCTCTTCTATGTCTTGGTTTTCACAAGAAGTATGTATTGTTTTCTAGTACCTACTAGTTTTAAGGCATAAGTAATACCTGAAGTTATTCTTTAAGTGTCATCCACACAAGAATAACTATTTTTCTTGGATGCCCCCAATCTCCCTTCTATAAAAATTTCCCCCAGTTGTCATATCCATAATTCATACCCTCACCTCTCACTGATTTCTATTTTCTACATAGATTGAGTCTGGTAAGGACTTAATAGCCTTGTTAAGCATAATTTCCAATAATAAAGGCTAAATTATAAGGCGAATTTGAAATGTACTAATATAGTATCAAGCACAGAACAATCATTCAACTTATTTTATTTCCTTTTTTCCAAATAATTTAATCTCTCAATACTTCCAGAAAGTACTTGAACTGGTTCATAACAAAGACAAATTTAGATAGATAGATAGATAGATAGATAGATAGATAGATAACTTTCATAGAAGGAATAACATCTAGTATTTAGAAACAGATCACAGGAGGTCTGTAGGTCTGATACATGAGATGAAATCAGAAAGAGGTAAAATAGAAAATGAAAATCAGGAGCAGAGAAAGAGGAATAAAAATATGTTGGGCATCATTCAATAACTATTTGCTGATGATAATTATAGGGATGGAAAACCCATCAGGCCTATGGAGCTAAAATTAATCAGCAAGTATTCAGGGACTGCCTCCTGCTTCTATTACTGGTTCTGGCTTCCTGCTTGCCCAGTGTGAAGGCTGGAGACATTTGCATGACATGCAGCTTGTCAAGACAGAAAGTGAAATGGGCAGCACCAGCTCATAGAGGCCTTCTGTCCCCATCGTGCTTGTTGGAATCACAGTCAAGCAGGACAAATTCCTTTTCTGGAGGACTACAAAACTAGCTTAAAACTTACATTACTACATCACCTGAAAAGAGTCCAATTAAGTGGAAATACTCTTTCTATAAAGCAATTGCCAATTCATTTGTGTACCATTTGAAGTTTCAAAGTATGAGCCCACATTTAATGTTTATTAAAGTCAGGAAGTGAAACCAATAGGACTTGTAACAACTATATCTAATTTTCAGGGTTTTTTTTTTCCCATTTCTGACATACATTTTAGGTTACCACTAATTCCCTTAAAGTGCAAACTGTGGTGTTTATGTCACTGTTAACATTTTAATAAATGGCTGCTATACTGGATATCTGTTGTTTTCTCCATGCCCAGCATCCTTATTTTCCTATTTTAATTTAAAAGTCCCAATTATTTTGAAAAGCACCTCTTTCCCACCCCCAACCCCCTTAGGTGTCACTCCGTGGTAGGCACCTGACTCAGGCTTTGCCAATCAGAGTATACAGCCCTTATATACCTTGGTTATAGTTATTGATTCAGGGATGAGTATGTGGCCCAACTAGACCAGTGAAACCTCTTCCAGGAACAGTTAACTAAGGTTATTGGAAAACAATTCTCTTTCCACTGAAGTTACAAAGATAGCAGGATGTTTTTGTTTTGTTGTTTCAGTACTGAGGATTGAACCCAGGAGCATTTACCTGAAATACACCCCAGTCCTGTTTCTTTTTACTTTTTATTTTGAAACGGGGTCTCACTAAGTTGAACCTGTGATCCTCCTGTATCAGCCTCCCAAATATTAGGATTACAGGCATATGCCACCATGTTTTAAATCCATGTGTCTACCAGGAGGAGATAGCCTTTCCAGGGATAAAACCCAAATAGGAAAATAAAGCTAAGAAATGGAATTCAAGCCCTTTTGTCATCATGTGAGTCCCTGGATCCAGCCATGCCTGAAATTAAACCAGAATTTTTTTTTTTTTTTTTTTGAAAAAAAAGAAGAAAGGAACTTTCCTAGCTAATTTCCTCTCCCATCCATTCATTCCTTCAACAAAATAGCAACTATTATCTATTAGATCCCAATGTAAGGCTTTTGGGGTATATAAATGATCATGAGTTTGCTTATCTGTCAAAACCAAAATAAAACCAAAAACTATAAATAAAAGCTTATTAAATCAAAAAGCAATTATAAAGCCAGGATAACGATGGCTTTATAATTGCTTTTTGATTTAATTCTGGTGCTAGGATTGAACCCAGGGCCTTCACATGCTAGGCAAGTACTCTATCACTGAGCTATATCCCCTTCCTCTTATCAATAAATATTCCATGACTCTCTGAAATCATCCATAAAATACCTAATTATCAGAGGACCAAAGAAGGGAATGGGTATATAGCTCAATGACAGAGCACTTGCCTAGAACACTGAAGTAAAACAAAGTGGCATATCCAAATGGAATCCTCAAAGTGTCAGTCGTTGGAAGCTGTGTGACTGAGTATATTTCCTTTCTCTGGTCATTAAGGTTGATAGGCTGGGTTAAAGGGGAAAGGTGGTTCTTTCTTTTGCAAAACATTACTCTTTCTGGTTTTTTGTTTTTGAGGTCCTAAGGATTGAAGCCAGAGGCTTTCCACCTCTGAACTACACCCCCAGCCCTATTTTATTTTTTATTTTGAAATAGAGTCTCATTAAATTGCAGAGGGCCTAAGTTGCTGAAGCTGACCTTGAACCTGTGATTGATCCTCTGTCTCAGCCTCCCAAGTAGTGGGATTACAGGCGTGTGCCACCACGCCCCCCTAAACATTTACTTTTTAAAATTTTCACAAAACTTTATAGCTTCTCTTGAAAAATGTTAAAACCAAAACAAATGACCTGTTACATGGAACATAATTTGTAGGTTATAATGGAGGAAGCAGAGAGAGTCATGATGGCCAGAAGTTTGCTGATAACTAGGCAGTACAATAAGGTGGCTTATGATAGAGGGTCCTTTTTTATGGCATAGCAAAGAAAAACTGTGAATAAGGTAGTAAGAAGTATAAAAAGAAACAACATACTCTGTGTAACACAAGGTAGTTGAGTAAAAATTTTGCAATTAAAATGGGCAAATGCTAAGAAAAAATCGATTGCAGATTTGAATAGGATCAAAGCATTGGGATGAACAAATAATTCCTCTGTGGAGACAAAAATCAATAAATTTCTAGATGAGTAGGATAACTTCCGAATATGTGAGTCTCGTTTATGGCATGTTACTGATATTTGGGGTTTCCCTTGACCACCTGCACTTTAAGGAACTTGTACATTTAACTCAGAATCAAGTCTAACTTTTTTTTCATATGCTTCAAAGATAGAAACTCTAGAACTGCCAATACTCCCTCATCTCCTACTGCACACCTCCCCTGCCTCCTTGTCTGTTGTTCCATCATGAGCCTTCTTGGAACCCACCAGTCAGTCTTCCCTGTTCCTGAAAGTCCGGATCTTCCACAGAGCTGTTGGATGACTGGTTTGCCTTCCTTTCACCTCCAGAAATGCCTCCCCTGTCCAACCAGAACTTGCCACTGCCCCCAGCTCAGACCTCCAATCTCTCTCCCTGGAACCATATGCCTGCTCCTCACTGTTCCCTTGCTTCCTCCCTTCCCCCCACAACCCATCTCCACCTCACAGGCAGAAGACTTTCCAAATGATAAATTTGATTAGGTCCATTAGTATGAGGCAAATGTTTAACAACTGCCTGGGGAGAGTATGTATTTGTTTAGTAGAAATTTTATTGATGCAAAGGATGTATGACACATGATTTATAAAACACAATAAAATACACAAAACTCCTTAATAATAACTTCTACATAGCCAATTGATTTTCACACAATGGTTTCAGTGATTTTCCCCTCATACTTTTATCCATTGCAAACCAACAACTCAATCATGTCTGGCAAAGTCAGACTACAAATATATATTTTACTAGTATTCAATTCAAAGACATCTCTCGTGCTACTGAAGTTCTAATGTGAATGTTGGTTGATATTTTTACATTAATGAGATGAAAGTGAAGCAACAAAGATGTTGGGACTAAACACGTTCATCCATATGTGAGTGACTTGCTGAATCAAATAATAGTTTTGAGTATTAGAAAAAATATTTTTGATTTTTTATCTACAAACACACTTTAATCTTCATTATTAAAATTTCCACAAATATTTAAGTCTAGACAATCAAATCAAGCTCTGACTTATAGTGTTTTCCAATTTCTATGGTGTATTTCAACCACCATGGTTGATTTCAACTACCAAAGTAATATTTCAGAGTACAGAGTTGGGAAGAGGTATGCTATAATAAACCCATAACTTGGAAGGCTGAGACAAGAAGATTGTAAGTTCAAAGCCAGTGAGACCATGTTTCAAAATTAAAATTAACAAGGGATAGGGGATGCTAGGCATGGTGGTGCATGCTTGTAATCCCAGTACTTGAGAGGCTGAGACAGGAGGATCGCAGGTTTGTGGCCAGCCTCAGCAATTTAGTGATGCCCT
>PVLC010006471.1:25149-60030 GCA_004027655.1 Graphiurus murinus
TTCAAAATAAAGAATAAGAAATAGGGTTCAATCCCCAGTTACACACACACACACACACACACACACACACACACACACACACAAATTAAGTAAAAAAATAAAAAAGAATAAAATAGGGCCGGGGGTATAGCTCAGGGTAGAATGCTCCTGGGTTCAATCCTCAGTAACTGTAACACAAGCACGCGTGCATACACACACACACACACACACACACACACGCACATGTGCAACATCACCTAAGGGAGTAGTGTGGAGGTAGAATGGCCTAGGTTCAATCAGCAGTACCAAAAAAAAAAAAAAAAAAGGCAAGTTTATAAATAATTTAGTTTTCAATAATGACTATGATTAACAACTGATTCACAAAACCCCTCACAATCTGCTTTTGTGAAGTGGTATAGGTAGCTAAGCACACGACTGAACTGCCTAAAATTCTAGATTGCCCATTGCTCCAGGTACCTGGGAAATGAGTGAAGAGAGGCAGAGGTAATTTTCACTTCTGTTGTGGTGAACTGATGATGCAAAAATTCTGTATCTCCTCTTTCCCCAAACAAATCTTGGTGTTTAAAAACTCCTTTTCAAGGCACCATCCCACTTGAAATTTATATATTTCCTGGGATATAGGTGGAGTAGGTATCATTAACCTTCCTTTACATACAGAAAAATTAAATGGCTAGCCCAAGCTCATTCAAGTGAGTAAATGGCAGAACAGGGCTTCAAAGGCAGGTCTTATGTTGAAAATTAAACAAGAGGCTAAAGAAAATGTAACTAATATTGATACCAAGTTTTTTTTTTTATGTAGCAAGTGTCCTGTGTAGCATTTTAGGGTCTAATAAGAAGTACTTATAAACCTAATTTAGCTTAAAACAAAACAAAAACCTGGTAGCCTAATAAGTAAGGTGTAAACACCAAAATGGAAACATAGGCTCTCAAAAAGGAGCTGAGAGATTCCACTTAGAAACGGGAGCAGATTGAAACAATGTCTACCGAAGGAACATGGGACAAGAGATTAAATCAAAAAGGAAGAAAGCTAATGACATAATGTGGAATGCCGCAAATGAAAAACAATGTGCATAATACTTGTTACAATTATTCAGCATGCTTACTCTAATGTCACAAAACATTAAAAACACTGGGTTCCTGCTTGTGGCAACATCTATCTGCTGATATTTACCTTTTCCTCAAATACCTTGTGCTCAGTCCAGCCAGCATAAAGAATATAGACTTGACCAAGATACCCAGAGAACATTTTATGCATTTGATCAGAAACTGTGATGTTCTGGGTTACTTATGATTGAAAGCATCATGACCAGCATCAGAACACCAGGGAGACTGGTAATAATTTATCATTTCTCAGTTCATGTGAGAATGTTAATTCTGATCTCAAAGAGAAGTACCAAAGTGGAATTTATTAAAATGAAGAACTTGCTGTAATAGTGTGAATTGCTTATAAAAAGCATATCTGTTGTAAAATGCAAATACTGAAGCAGAGAGAGGCGGGGGGTATTCAAGCTCAGCCAGGTTCCCCTGAACCTCCCACCTTATAAGGTTAAATAAGAACAGAAGTGTTTTCCAAAGTCAAGGCATTATTATTATGATTATCATCATTATTTGTGGTACTGGGGATTAAACCCAGGGGTGTTCTAACTTCAAGCTACAACCCTAGCCCTCTTTCTCTTTCTCTTGCTCGGTTGCTGGGGATTGAATCCAGGGGCCTTCTACCTCTGGACTATACCCCCAGCCCCATTTTATTTTTTATTTGGAAACAGCATCTTGCTGAGTTCCTAAAGCTGGCTTTGAACCTGTGACCCTCCTGTCTCGGCCTCCCAAGTACTGTGCTTATAAGCATGCGCCACCACACCCAACTTCAAGGGATCATTTTAAAGAGGCATCTAATATCTACGATGACTGCAATAAACAAAAGCTGTTTGTGTTGACCTAACATAAAATAATACATTCAAAATTATTCACATATTCACATAAAATTTGATTTCAACTTACATTTAACATCATAGATTTAAGGAGGGTAGAAAGATAAAAGAATAAATGGAAACTGTAGCCATGACAAAGAATCACAGACTATAGGAAAATGTCCTTAAGCAAAAGAAAATATATATGATAAAGATGTGTCCTTAAGTAAGAGAAAATATACATGACAAACAATAGAAAAGGTGGGAATGAGTGTGTTGCCCTATCTTGGACAGGATCTTAATTAACTAACACTAGTCAATTCATCAGAACTAACGCAAGCTCTCCAGTCTCCCTGGAACATGTGCAGACTGATGCCGATGCCAAGGGTCTGCCCAACAGGTAGCCACGGTTACTTCCTGCACTCTGCACACCTGCTGCCACCAGGTGAGCTGCCAACAGTTCCTTATCCTTTTTCCTCAAACATGTTTATGCCATTTGTGCTTGTTATTGTAATCACTTAATTTTATCTAATATTAAATAATGGATGAAATGTGAGCATGAAAAGAAATGTTTGTTCTATAAAACCTGAATAGAAAGATGCCATATGAACAACTGTAATCAATCAACGTAGATGTAAGGCAATTTTAAAAAACTGGAGTGACAGCAGGAGGGAGGAATCATGAACATTTAGAAGTCTGTACATATTTTGTAAACATCTTTAGTGTCTTGTTTCACTTTTTTAAAAATGGGGAAAAAAGTAGTACTACAGATCAATACTTGGTAAAGAGAGGGGGATGGGGGCACATGCCTGTAATCCCAGTACTTGGGAGGCCAAGACAGGAGGATCCCATGTTCAAGGACAGCCTCAGCAATTTAACAAGACCCTGTTTCAAAATTTAAGAGAATAAAATAAAATAGGGCTGGGAGTCTAGCTCAGAGGTAGAATGTTCCTGGGTTTAATCCCCAGTACCAAAAAAAAATCCAACCCCCCAAAACAGACAGGAGTGGTGGTGCACACTTATAATCCCAGTAGTTGGGAGGCTGAGACAGGTTTGAGACCAGCCTCAGCACTTTAGTGAGACCCTATTTCAATATAAAAAATAAAATTGGGTTGGGGGTGTAGCTCACAGGTAGAATGCCCCTGGATTCAATTTCCAGTAACACACACACACATGCACATGCACACACACACACAATTTCTAAGGAAGACTAAATACTTGATATATCTCAGGAATTAGTCTATTTCACAAATATCAAACTTGTTTAATCTTTGTAACTTGTTAGTACTATCTTCATTACCATTTTACAGATGATGTAAACTGAGGCAAAGAGGAAGCATGCCCAAAGTTGGATTGGATTTGGTCTACATAATATGGATTTAATTACTATGTTGTCTTAATGCACTATGGACATAGTTTATATAAGAAAGAAGACATGAAATTCAAGTCAGTGAACTCATAAAAGCTTTAGACCTTTATCAAGAGTTCAAGGATAGGTTTTAAGTTTTGAAACGTAATTTTTTTTTTGCAAAGCTAAAATTTGCCAAGTTATCTTTTAGGATTCTCTTCCTTTAAATAACTTTTTAAAATTTAAATACTAGCCCAATCACATCAGCTAGGCTTAATCATCTATAAAGGGGCAGATGGCAGATGATGGGTCTTCAGTATTACAGTGGGAGCTGGGACCTGTATATCACTGGATAGGGAATCATTTTACATACTAGTGCAGAAGCATGGCATGATTTAATTAATGATTTGAAGGAGTATTCTGAAGGTGTGGATTGGATTATTTTAATGGAAATAGAGATGATAAAACAGATAAGCAGAATGTGAGAACTCACTTGGATAATATATCAAGTATTGTATAAATGTAAAAAGTCATTGGATTACTATTCAGTCTTAAGGTTTTGTTGGTCTTAGAAAACAGCCTCTAAGAACATATTCATCCATTCATTCATTCAGCAAACAGCCATTAAGCATCTACTATGCAGTAGAGATACAGTGGTAAACAAGAAAGACATAGTCCCTGCCTTCACAGGTTTGTGTTCTAGTAGGAGAGGAATTTAACAAGTGCAGAAATAATGAACCATCATTGTGATATGCTACCAAAATAAAGTACGTAGGATACTGTAAGATCATACAATAATGAATCTAATCTAGCTTTTTTTTTTTTTTTTTTTTTTAAGGAGAAGAACACTCAGGTTTTTAAACCTATGACAACACGTTTCATTAACTCATTGGCCATCACAATGACCCAAAGTGATATTATGGCCAGCTGACTAGTTGACTCAATATTGTTACTATAACTCTCTAATATATTTGCCAAGAGTCTATTATGTACAGGGCTCTATTCCAGGAGTGGGATGTACAGCAATGTAGACACCAGATCAGGTGTGGGGAGCAGTGTTCTATCAGATAACTGTTATGGTCCCTTTACATACATACATTATGTAATATGTATATTAGATGAGAATATGTATACACGTGAGTATATGTATACATGTATAATTCCTACTTATTTCAAGCAAATGTACAAGGATAATATTAGTATGAGTTAACTCACTTTTAAAACAGGTATAAGTTATCTTGGGTCTTGATTCCTGCCCCTACCCCAAGAAACTGTTGGTAGCCTGGGGACCAAATCCACGAAAAAGATGTTTGATTCTGGTATATTTGAGATTTAAAAGATGGAAAAACCAGCAAGCAGACAGTTATCTGAGTACATTTTCATTTAGTGTTCACATTGAGTATCCAAGGCTCGAGTCCCCTTCTAGTTGACTTGCACCTCCTGGGGACAGACACCGCTCTCCCGGACGTAGACGGACTTTTGTCAGCACGGAGTTGCTCGGCACTCTTCGTGACAACTCTCTGGCGAGGGTTCTACGTTGGCACAGGTTTTGGTTCCCTTTTCCGCCGCCGGCGTCTCTTCCTTTGCCAAGATGGCGGCCGCGGAATCTCGGAGGCGCGCCCCGTAGGCCGTCACCCGCCCAGGAGCCTGCTTAGAGCCAATTTCTTCCCCCGTCGCGCCAGACAGCACCCAGGGCGGCACTCACCCTTCAGAACCAAGGGAGGGCAACCTGGGTCGGCCACGAGCCCCAGCCGTGGCCAAGATGGTGGCCGCGGGGCCGGGCCGGCGTCACCGTCCTTTACCAAGATGGCGGCGGGCGGCTTCCGGCACGCGCTTCCCCAATCGCCTGCGAGGAGCGGAGCGGGGGCGGCCGCCGTCAGAGTCCGAGCGCGGAGCGCGGAGCGGGAGGGAGCGCCGCGGCCGCGCGCCGGGAGGGACTAGGTGGAGCTGCGCAGCCCCCGCTCCTGTCAGGAGCTGCCAAGCGCTGTCACCTGTGGGGGCGCAAAAGTTACCTCCCCACACCCCAAAGCAACAGCACCACCTTTCCCCGAGTCACAAAACCATACTATGTGCCGCGCCAGGTAGGAGGCTCGCCCCGGCCGCGCCCCAGCCTTCCGGACGCGGCGGGCTGGGGAGGGGGCTCGGCGGGGCTCCCGAGGACACCGCGCCCCGCTCCTCTCCTAGGGGACGAGCCACGTGTTTCCCCCCCGACCGAGGGGGAGGGCGTAGCGGGAACGGCTGCAGTGAAGCGCTGACGTCTGAAGGCTGCGTGTGTTTTATTTGGAGGGACAGGGGTCCCAAGAACGCGAAGGCGCGAGCGACGCCCCGAATCCGGGACAGCAAATGTCAAGCTTCGGGGGAGGGGCCTCGGCCGGGAACTTGGACGCGGGCCGCGGAGGGGGTGGAAGGAGAGGTCAGGAGTTTGGAAGGGGGGAGAGCGCACTTCGCTGGCAACTTACTGTGTCGTCTGCAACTTGCTTTTAGGCCTGCCACCCCCTGCTTTCCTTAATCATAATTTTAAAAGTGCAAAGAAATCAGCTCGCTGGAGGTTTTGCATTTGGCATGCAACTTCCTTCGAGTGTGAGCGCGCTGGAGGGAGGGGGTGGGGGCTGAACTTGGCAGGAGGCGCCTCCTTCTGCCGCCGCCGCCGCCGCCTCGCAGACTCGGGGAGAGGGTGGGGGACGGCCGGGCGCGGAGGAGGGTGGGTTCGGCTTTGCAACTTCTCCGGAGCCGGAGCGCGGCGCCTGCGGATCCGGCCGCCCGGACGATGCGGGGGCGGGGGACCTGTCGGCACCGACTCCCGGGGCCCAGGGTACGTACGCGCGGACCCCTCGGCGCCCTCCCCAGGGGCGTGTCGGGCCGTCCGCCCCGCGCGCGGCCGGGACGCTGCGGCACCGTTTCGGTGCAACCCGGAGCCCCTCTGGAAGTGACACACTTCGCGCAACTCGGCCGGGGGGCGGCGGCGCCCGCAGACCAGCCCCTCCGTTTTGCCGCGGGCGGCGCCCGGCGCCCGGCAGTCCGCTGTCACCCGCAGGGGCGCTGGCGGCCAGCGTCGGGGACCCGGGGAGCTCTCGAGTGGGTCCGGAGCCGCGCAGCTGGGCGGGGGCGGGAGGGAGGCACCCGGAGAGAAACTAGAGAAACTCGGCTTCCCTCTGCCGCGCCGAGACCAGGTCGGCCCCGCCGCCTCACTTTCTTTTGCTGGGCGGGGGAGAAGCCCCGCGTGCGGGCGGCGGGCCGCCTCCGGGGCCGGGCCGGGCCGTGCGGGCGCCGTCGGGGCCCGCGGGGAGGGCGTGGGGCCGGGGCCGCGGGCGCCCTGCAGTTGCCGGCCGCCGCCAACAGGTTGCACCGTTCCCCGCGGCCGGCCGGCGCGGGCCCTCGGGCGGGGAGCGGCCGGGGGTGGAGTGGGAGCGCGTGTGTGTGCGAGTGTGAGCGCGCCGTGGCGCCGCCTCCGCCCGCCCCCCGCTCGGTCCCGCTCGCCTGCCGCGGCCGGGCAGCCCTTTCGCGTGTCCGCGCTCCCTCCCTCTCCTCCATTTTGCGAGCTCGAGTCTGCGGCTGGAGCCCGAGTCGCCGCCCGTCGGGGACAGATTCTAGTGGGTGCGAGGAGACGCCGCGGCCGGAGCGCCGGGCGCCGGGACGGGAGGCGCGCGCCGGAGCGGCGGGGAGGGGGCTGGCTTGTCAGCCGGGAAATGGGAGCCCTCCCGAAATAGGGGCGCTCCCCTCCCCCCATGGAGAAGGGGGCGGCTGTTTACTTCCTTTTTTTAAAGAAAAAAACAATTTCCCTCCCGCTGCTCCCGCGTTCACACGCTAAGTTGTTTATCTCGGCGGCGGCGGCGGCGGGTGAGTGGAGCCTCAGCCAGAGGTGCGGGCGGGCGGGGTGCGGGCCGGCGGCGCTGGCTCCGAGGTGCGGCGGGGGCCGCTGGCCGACCCGAGGGCCGCGGCGGGAGCTGCAAACTTTTATTACCCTCGGGGAGAGGGGGTGAGGGCTGCCGAGGGCCGGGTGACGGTGACGAAAGGGCAGAGCGCGGTGACAGCGCTGGCCTCTTCCTCTCCCTCCGCCACCGTTCCCCGGCCCGGCTGGGGGCAGGGAGGGGGGACCTGAACTCTGCGAGCGGTGCTGGTCCCGCGGCTCGGATTTTAAACCCCTCGTGTTCGACGGGAACCTGGCATCTTTATTTGTCCCCCACGTCTCCCCTATTTCCCCCCAAGGGGTCCTCCCCGACACCCCTTTTTACGGTGAACGCTAAGCTGGGTCTGGATTCTGCTCGCCCGAATATTGCCGCCGCGGAGCGCCCGAGCGCGCCCGGGGTTTTGCGGAGATTCCGGGGCTCCTCGTTTGTGGCAGGCGTGCGGCTGTGTGTGTGTACACACGCAGGGGCTCACAGCCTGCAACTTGGAGACTTCGTCCGTCCGGCGTTATCTGGTAGGAGTGGGCGTGTCGGAGAGCTCAACAGGTCTGGACGCACGTCCCTGCACCCTGCTCTCGTCCTCCCCGAAAGTCGTCTTCTTTAGCTTTAGGCATCATTTCGAGCCTGACTTTTCTAAGTGGCCCCTCGTAGGAAAAGACCCTTCCTTACTGTAATAATATTGTGCTGCGATTTTTAACAAGCGATAGTTTGACATTTGGGGTTGCAGGCTTGTCATTGCAGCGTTGTAATGCCACTTAAGACCTCTTTGGCCGGGATCATTAGGGCCGATTAATGTGTCGGGGTTATTTGCAATTTAAACTGGGGGATAATGTTGTTGAGGGAGCATTTCGTTTTATGAAGTTCTGGTTTTGGGTGTGAAAGCAGCTGTCAAAAAAAGCGGCGTGGAAATTCATTAGGCTCAATTTGATACCTTGTGTATAGAGATCGTTATCAGATAAATCACTGCGTAGGGGCAGTTTACCCAGAAGATTCTTGTAGTCAGGTCCCTAACCCTCTCTCCACCTCTGTCACATTTCCCGTTCTGTGAGGGTCAGTGACATTTATGAGTCTTAGAGCCTTCTCACAGGGAAAGTTTCCTTTTATTGGGCGGGATTCGACTGTCATGTCCCAGATGTGCTCGTCAAGAGTCTTTGCCTGCCTCTTAAAACATTATTAATAATATAGTAGCAATCTAACACTGGAGAATAGGCTCAGAATTGGGATAGGTGAAGGTTTTAGAATGCTGATAAAATTATTCTGAGCATTTTATTGGGTAATATTTTACCTGGACTTATATGAATGTGATTTTACAATTCTAGGTTTTTCTGTTTTTCAGAACTTTGATATTTGGAAAGAAAAATCTTAGAGATACAGTATTTCATACTTTAAAGATAATAATACTATTTCATACTGAAGGTCATAAGCACTGTAAAAAAGAAATGTAGCTTAGTCATTAGTCCAGATTAAGCTCAGTGTTATTGTGAGTTATGATAAGGATCATACAGTTCTATTTATCATATTAAATAAGCTAAAATTGTAGTAAAAAGCTACTACACATTCTATTTTGCTTTTTAAATGCAACTTTTAATGGTTCTATATACAATGTATCTTATTTTATATATCAAAACTTCAGAGGTAGGTGCTATTAGGCACACCAGTTAGAAATACGAGTTAAAAATAAGATTCTTTTCTCAGTCTACTAGAAGATAAGCAGACCAGCACTGTTTATTTTTCATGAAACACATGGAGTTCACTAGTAGGTTGTACAAAAGGGCTGGATGTGTGAGGAGTTGGTAGGAGGTTGATTTGGGAATAATTAGGGATAGAGAATTTTAACAGTATTAATCAAATGTTATATGTATTAGTTCTCAGAAAAACAGCATTGATTGAAAAGAGGTAGAAATTTTAATGATCACATTTCTTTTTGTAAAATTAAATATGGTGACATGAACTTGAACCTTTAGAATAATCAGATGTAATGAGTGATAACGTCTGTGATTAACAGAGCTACATGTTCAGTGAGTGGCAGGATAAACAGCCACACTTAGTTTGATACAGTGTTGTCTTCAGCTGTGCAAATGGGGACAGCATTGTACTGTTAAATGTTGCACACTAAATGGGACCAGGGGACATGGCTTTTTCTTTTGGAATATAGAAACTACTCTTCTGATAACAGATAATTTGATCAGAGTTAACTATAAGGTTCATTTCGCAGACTGTCTCTTACTAATTGGATCACAGAGATAATGTGACTTTAAGCTTATGTTTTATGTTTTCCATTTATCTATCCATTTATTTATTTATTTGTTTGTTTATTTATTTATTTATTTTGTAGCTGATATTCGCTGATGGACTCCAAAGAATCATTAGCATCCCCCAGCAGAGAAGTCACCAGCGGTGTGCTTGGCCTGGAAAGGGGAGATGTTATGGACTTTTATAAAACCCTAAGGGGAGGAGCTACTTTGAAGGTTTCTGTATCTTCGGCCTCACTGGCTGCTGCTTCTCAGTCAGACTCCAAGCAGAAAAGATTTTTGATTGATATTCCAAAAGGCTCAGTAAGCCATGCACAACAGCCAGATCTGTCCAAAGCAGTTTCACTCTCAATGGGACTGTATATGGGAGAGACAGAGACAAAAGTGATGGGAAATGAGCTGGGATTCCCACAGCAGGGCCAAACCAGCCTTTCCTCTGGGGAAACAGACTTTCGGCTTCTGGAAGAAAGTATCGCAAACCTCAATAGGTCAACTAGTGTTCCAGAGAACCCCAAGAGTTCAGCCTCTGCTACTGTATCTGCTGCCACCACAGAGAAGGAATTTCCTAAAACTCACTCTGATGTATCTTCAGAACAGCAAAATGTAAAGGGCCAGACTGGCACCAATGGTGGCAATGTGAAGTATACCACAGACCAAAGCACCTTTGACATTTTGCAGGATTTGGAGTTTTCTTCTGCGTCCCCAAGTAAAGAAATGAATGAGAGTCCTTGGAGATCAGACCTGTTGATAGATGAAAACTGTTTGCTTTCTCCTTTGGCAGGAGAGGATGATCCATTCCCTTTGGAAGGAAACTCAAATGAGGACTGCAAGCCTCTCATTTTACCAGACACTAAACTCAAAATTAATGATAGTGGGGATCTGAGCTTATCAAGCCCCAATACTGTACCACTGCCCCAGGTGAAAACAGAAAAAGAAGATTTCATTGAACTCTGTACTCCTGGAGTAATTAAACAAGAGAAACTGGGCCCAGTTTACTGTCAGGCAAGCTTCTCTGGGGCAAGTATAATTGGTAATAAAATGTCTGCCATTTCTGTGCATGGTGTGAGTACTTCTGGAGGACAGATGTACCACTATGACATGAATACAGCATCCCTTTCACAACAGCAGGATCAGAAGCCTATTTTTAATGTCATTCCGCCAATTCCTGTTGGTTCAGAAAATTGGAATAGGTGCCAAGGTTCTGGAGATGACAACCTTACTTCCTTGGGGACTATGAATTTCCCTGGTCGATCAGTTTTTTCTAATGGCTATTCAAGGTAAGATTAATGTTTTCCTATTTCCTAAGAATAGTACCTTTCAGAAAGGTTGATGGACTTTAAAGTCATTTATTTGTATGTGTTCTCCAAAGAGTGATGTGATTTTTACATGTAAGTTTTAATGGTCTTTTGAAAGTAGACACTAGACAACAGTGATTTATCCATACATAACCACTTCAGATTTTTTTTTTTTTTTTTGCTGTTTATTAGTGGGATACTCAGTATCCCATTGGCTAGTATTGAGAATTTTATTTGAGAAATTTAATATTGGTCAGTAACAACTATCTTTAAAAAAATGCATGTTCATTTAGTTGTTTTATAGTGTGCTCTTATAATACAATAAAAACCCCTGAATACTTACATAATCAAAAGTTGTGCTGCTCTATTTGTATTGTTGTGAAATTTTACTTGAGATTAAAGGGTTAAAAATTTATACTAACAGTGACCCCTGTTCTTCAAACTAAATCTCCCATTGAAGAATCTACATTTTGAAATTGCTAAAGCAAAGCAGTGAGTGTATGGTGTATAAGACCGCAGTATTACACATGGGTCTTGTTCACAGGGTTCTCCATCTAAAGTAGGCAAGTGTGTCTGCTGATCAGTCTCTTTAAGAAAGGAATTGTTGGCAGTATGGTGCAAAACAAAATTTTACTTTAAATGTCCCTGCAAGTCCTCAAGTAGATAACTGATGGCCAAAAATTGGTAAGCTTCAATTCGTAGGCATCATTTGTTTCTCTCCTTTTTTTTCTTCAGTCATTTACACAGACATTTCTGTCTGACCCCAAAAAGGTCCATCAAAATGGAATTATTTTAAAAAGTTCTAAATTTACATTTGTGTAGACAGGGGTTCTTTACCTAGTACTCCCATCCTTAAATCATATAAATGCTAGACTGTATATCCATTTTAATTGTGAAGGAAAATACAAAATATGGAGTATAGTGACACAAGATTAATGTACAGTGCTTTTTAAAAGACAGCTATTTAAATGTATTTTACCAGTTCAAGTTTTTTCTTAAATTTGCTTAAATTTTTCTTGTTCCTATTAACTATTGAGGATGTTTTTAAGATGTTACTTAAAACTCTCTCAAATTCTTTTTCTGTGAAAGATATCCTAACAAGATACAAAGAGGTGTCTCTTTCCTCCTTAAGAAGCTTATTAGGAAAAAACTTGGACCTAGTTTTAGGATAATGTTCTATTTTTCTAAAAGGCTTAGTTGTTTCTTATGAAAAGGGAAAAAAAAAAACTCACCTTGATTCTGGTGTGTCTTAATCCATTTAAAAATGATTATCTTTCATTTAGAGGAACACTACTTCAACTTTTTAATTGTTGTCTATGTGCAAATGAAGGTTTAAAATGTTTCCTCTAAGGAGATTTGAGTTGTTTCTTGTTGAATACATTGTTGTGTTTCAATTGTTAACACATGCTGTGTTTTAAATTTTCCAAACTCTTATTATTGACAAAGGATTTTATGTGCCTGGTTTTCTTAAGAGTAAATACAGTTGATTTGATTAAGCTATCTGTAGAAAGCTATTAAATTGATTTATAAAGCATGTAACTATACAAAGAAAAATGTATTTAGGAAACTCTTATAGTCATCTTAGTATTTTTATTTTCTTACTATAAGAAAAAAGCACATGGAACAAAACTTAATTTCCATTCACTCTGAACTTTCATTAAGGTTTATAAAATCTGAGATATGCAGAAAAAATGTTAGGTGAAAATAGTTACCCTTAAATCATTAAAGATGATTTTTAATACTTTAACTTTTATAGTACTTTATGACATAGAAATTATCTTCATTTTTTTTTTTTGAGCCTCATAACGACCATATAGAGGTAGCCAAGGCTATGATGATGTAGCTCTTTAGAAGTTCTTTAATTCCTAGTGAAATTATTTTTATACCCATGTATGATTTGGAATTACACGTACAATTCTATGTCCTAACAATAAGGTATAATACCTTAGTACAGAATCTTTTGCTAATGTTTGAAAATTTTATAACTTATAGTATTAATTTAGCACTAAGAATTAGAATTACCCAGAACAAAGCTTTACCCAAATAAACTGAAACAATGTTTCCTTTCTAACCATCACTGAATTAGTCTATTGTTTCCAAACAACAGCCCTGATGTAATTCTTTCTCTATATGTTATATACCCCTCCCCAAACATTAGGGAGAGACCCTGAGTGATCAGCAATTAAATCAACATATTGAGACCACAACTTGATTGAATACTGACCTTTTGACTTTAAGATATAAAATACCACTATAACTTTACATACATTTTTTTGTTGTTGTTGTTGTTAAAAAAGCAAATCGTAATGACTTTTAAACAGCTTCCTGCTTTTTTTCAGAATGCTTAAGAAAATACTTTATATTCTTTTGGGGGGAGAAGGCAATTCCTTCAAATGTGTCAATGCACCACAACATCAAGTTAGCACATTAAATTCTAAAATTATGAAGATTATGATTGAGCATAGAAAAGCATTTTCTTAAATTTATTAATAAGAGAACTGTTATTCATGCTCAGAACCATTCTTAAGTAAAATGAACTAGCCATTCTAACTTAAAAGCATATTATGATTAAGGCATATTTCTGCATAATTTGATTTTTAACATTATTTTACCTTAACATTAATGGTGAAACATCTAAAAAGTGTGTGAGAGAAGTAAATGGTTTTAGGAATTAGAGCTTTCATACTGGGATAATGTTGAAATTTTAGTGTTAAAAAGTTGAGCTGGGTGCAGAGTGGCATGTGACTATGTAATAACAATACTTGGGAGGCTGAGATAGGAGGATCTCAAGGTTCAAGGACAGTCTTAACAACTTAATGTGATCCTATTTCAAAATAGAAAGGACTGGGGGTATAGATCAGAGGTAGAATGTCCCTGGGTTTCATCCCCAGTCCCCCTCCCTCAAAAAAAAGTTGAGACGGATTCTTGAAGGGGGAGCATTATTAGAAAAATGAACTTTTTTTAGATCCAGTTTTAGGTAGTCTATGGCTCTGATGATTGACACTTAAGTAGTGTCAATCTACTGAAACTTAAGTAGATTGGAATATCTCATAAAGAAGAGGAGAGATTTTTAACTATAATTCACCCTTTTTTGGGTGGATATTTCTTTTTACTTCTTACCTTTTTCCTCTTCTTCCAAAGGTTCTGACAATGGGTGCTTTCAGCATTTTTTTTTTTTTTTTTGCTTAGTATTTGTGATATTCATCCATATAAAACAATTTCTAGATGTGATTTGTTTGGGGGTATATTTTTATTTACTTGCTTGTTGTTAGCTTTACTATAGACTCTTTTTCTCTTTTTAAAATCTATACCTGTTATAGCTGGGCGTGGTGGCACACGCTTGTAATCCCAGCATTCGGGAGGCTGAGACAGGAGGATCCGGGTTCGCGGCCAGCCTCAGCTACCTAGTGAGGCACTCCGCAACTTAGTGAGACTCGGTTTCAAAATAAAGAATAAAAAAAATAGGGCTGGGGGTATAGCTCGGAGATAGAATGCCTCTGAGTTCAATCCACAGTACCACAAAAAAAAAAAAAAAAATCTATACCTGTTATGCCTATATAATTGATTTAAGAAACTGAAAACACACTGTGTATTCAGGTGTGTCAATTTAGTATGGCATGAATAATATAGAAATGTTTAACAAACATTTATTCAGATTTATTGAAATTACTTCTTGTGATGTTTCTTTGACTACTCCTTGTATATTTTTATAACTGATAATTGTATTTACAATGCTATTTTGTTTGTGTCTGCTTGAGTTAGTTATTTTAGTCTGAGCACTTTCAAAATATTATTGAATGTTTATAAATTTTATGAAAGACTTACCCTAAAGTATACCTTGCATAAATGTAGATTAAGTGCAAATTGTATTAATAGTACAATTAATATGTAAGTAAAGGTCACTTTGGGGTGTTTTGAGATTTTAATGGAGAGATTGGATAAAAAGTTTTAGCATGAGTGCCTAATGTGAAAGATGGAATTATCTGCATTGATTGGTTAGTTATATAAGTCTTAATCTACTCTGGTCTTCAGGTGATTGAAATGACCTAGAGACGATAGGAAATTTTATATTATGTTTAGAATAGGTCTGAGGCATAGTTATTAAGATACATTTTTTCTTTCTCTAGTGATTATATCTACTTTTAATTAGTAATGAATTTTTATGTTCTACTCTGTGAGCAAATAAAATGGGCAGAATAGGTTTGTGTTGAATAACATTACTTCTGAGGTCATCCTGATAATGTTTTCATCAAAAGTAATTGTGTGATGCAGCATTTATAGATTTTTGCCAAATTAATGAGCACTTCCATATTTTTTTTATTTTTCATTTTTAAATTTGTGCATTGTAATCATACATCTTTGTTAGGTACAAGCTGGTAAAAGCATACATGCACACATTTCTCATTTAATCCTTCCCCAATTCCCACCCCACTCCCTTGCCCTCCCTCCTTCTCAGGTTCAGGTTAGTGATTGACTTTGATATGTTTGTGAAAGCAGGGTCATGTGCATTAGGGTGCCACCACCACCACCTTCAGTTAAGTCAGCCTCTTTGCTCATCTAAGGTTTCTCCTTCTTCATCTCGGGTCCCTCTTATCCCCCACTTTCTCCCTAGCGTCCGCATATTAGGGAGAGCATACGATTTTTTATTTTTGAGTTATATAAAATATCTGTTGGTAAATCCTGTTGCATAAAGAGTTTTTAATAAATACTTTGTTGAATTAAGATATAAAGAAAAAGAAATCAATTGCTTATTGACCTTTATAAAAGAATTTAAAAGCCCATGCATTCATTATTTCTGTAGTTTCATAGGGCCAACTGCTCTCATTTTCTTCTGTAACAGTCTACCTGGGTTTTGTATTTTTCAATACAATAAAAATATTCTTAGGGAGAACTCTGATTTTAAAAACCCATTAAGTATTCCCTTCCTTTTGAATTATGTGTGATCATTCTATGCCAAACTAGACTAAGGTGTGACTTACAATGTTAGTTTTTTACTTCACATATTTAAAAAATTCTATGACATCTCAAAATTAGTTTTAGACAGTGGCTTCAACCTCCAGTGGGGGCGGGGGAGAGGAAGGCAGAGAGAGAAGGAACAGTGGTATGGAATATGGTGGAGGTAAGTTTAGAAATATCAAGAACAGTTCCCAAAACCAATACTTTGAATATACTGTTATGAATTCAGAGATTTAGGGAGAGAAATTTGGGACTGTGTTTTTTAAAGGGAATGTACCAACCAGAATTATAATTGTTTCTTTCATTTGAGGTGGAAATCCAAAGCTGATGGTGGCAATCCAGCCCCAACTGTTCTTACAGTTAGATTTCTTGCTATGCTTTATCACCAAAAAGGTAGAACGGACATTTTTCTTCCTATTAGGCTATCTCTGCTAAGATCAAGTTCCTATTTCTCCTATTATTTGTTTTTGGTACAGGGGGTTAAGCCCAGGGGTATTGTACCTCAGAGCTACACCCCTAGTGCTATTTTATTTTGAAACAGAGTCTTGCTAAGTTGCTGAACGTCTCGCTAAATTGCTGAGTCTGGCCTGGAAACTTGTGATTCTCCTGTCTCACTCTCCCAAGTACTGGGATTACAGGTGTGTGCTGCCATGCCTGGCTGTCCTATTTTTATTTAGGGTGCTATTAATAAAAATCTAATGACTTGAACATAGTTGAAATAATGATCATGTCTTATGTTGATATAACTATTTCCTATTTCATACAAATATACTGCCAATCTATGGAATGCAACTCTTTTCTTTGCTGATAGATTTCCACAGCTTAAGTATTTATCCAAAACATTGAGGAAATTAAATTCTTAATGGTAAATATGCAAAATAAATTATGGTGTTCTGCAAGTGTTAGTCATTTAAAGTATTTATATTGCAATATACCCTTTAAAGCCAACTATTTTGAATGGAAGTATGTCATCCCCTAATTTTATCTCTGGGCTAGTTTAAATATTAATAGTTTATTTTGGTAGAGCTGCATGCTTAAGCATACTTGTTCCAACTAACCTAACTTTTTTTTTATCGATGCATTGTAATCAGACATTTTTGGGAGGTACAAGCTGGCAGAGGCATATATGCACACATCTCTCATTTAACCCTTCCCCAATTCCCACCCCTTTCTCTCCCACCTTCCTCCTTCTCATTTTCAGTTTAGTGGTTGACTTTGATGTTTATTTTTCTTAGTAAGCTTCAACAAATGTCTTTAATAAAGCAAAGTTACTGCAAGTACCTCTTAGTTTTTATTTTTTCCATTTAAATTATAGGACACCAAATATAAATATATATATGGAGAGAAAACTGTTTAATGATATGATTAGTTATAAATGTTTACATATTATTTTAGCTTAAATTTTTATTTTTCTAACTAATAATGTGAGAGTTCAACTAGTAAGTATGCAGTGTTTAAGACATATATATGTAGTTTAAAGCAATAAATGTTAACTTTATTATTTTTATAGTAAAATTTACCTTATCCTAGTTTATTTCATAATTATCTGTAATAATATTTAGCCCTGGCTATTAGGAAAATATATTTGATAGCCAAAATTTGAAAGCCATTGTGAAATGACATCCAATTTATTAAGTACGTGATTTGTTATTTCATGCTGGTTGGGGCAGTAGTATGACTTATGACCTTACAAGTGTCACATGTTGAGCATTAAAGCTCCACTGTTTGTCATGGACACTTTCATATTCTTGTTTTAATATTTGTTTTGTAATTATTGGGGTAAGGACTTCATAATTTTAAGGTGAAAAACTTGGTGCTTCTTCCCCACCCCAGATTCCTTCCAAACAATTTAATTTAGATATTCCGTAGTAGAAATAGTAGAAAAATTAACTAAACATCAGAAAACATTCTAAAAATAAAAAATCATACTAAATCTGAGTTGAGCCAATATATAACTTTTTGTAAGGTGATTTGGAGTCAAAAATACTTTCTTACAAATATGCCCAATTGTTTTCAAACACCTTTGTGTGTTTGTGTATGTATGTATAAGTGTAAAAGTTCACAATCCTCTTAACCTACGAATTCGTAGGGAATGATATAATTGAGATATACTAAAATCAGTTCTTAGACATTTTCTTATTACATTATCAAGTACAAGATAAAAAATGAACTCAGATTTGGTGTTTTTATGAGGATTTAAAAATAATATAGTTGGTGATACATAAAAAGTGACGTGCTCACGTGCGCCCGTGCTCTGCCCCCCCCCTTGCCCTCCTGCTCCCCTGGAAGACCTGTTTTCCCAGAGTCCCTTGCTTTCCTGAATAAATTCCTGCCTTTTGTTCCTGGAAAAAAAAAAGTGACATGTAAATATTAAGATTGTTAAAACCCAAGAGGTAGGGGCTCTTGGGTTCCTAGAGCTTGTTTTCTATGTTAGTTATAATGATTTTAGAATGAGCTTAAAATGATTTCTGAGCTCATCTATTCTCACCCCTTCATTGTTTCAGATGAGACATTGTAAAGACCATAAAATTAATTAGTGATACAGCTAAGTTGAATAAGCCAATCTTAGTTATCTAAGCTCCCCAGCAGGATTCTTCTGACATCTGAGGCTCTTCCAGAGTTCTGAAACAAATACCTGGTTGACAACTATTTTATAAAAGTTACTTTATTTTAGATATTTAAAAAATATAATGTCTCTATTCCTTCTACATTGTGTTAACCTTTTCTTCTTAATAATGACCAAGCATTAATTATGTTGCAGCACTGTCCTAATAAGTATGTCTCATGTATTCATTGATTTTAAATCTTTTATCCCCTATGAACGTTTTTATTTTAGTTTCTCTATAAAGTTGCTAAGTCTGCCAATATCCATGTGGGATAAAAAGCAACCACTACTTAATTTTACAGGTGAGGAAATTTGAGACATTTAAAGAGAAAAGAATAGTCAGGAAACCTTAATATGATCTTTAATGAGAAATGTTTAATATTTAATATATTAGGAATTCTTCCTGGTGCTCTAATAATGCTTACTTGTCAGCAGTGAATCTTTAAACTCAATATATAAAGGAGAAATGTGATCTACTCAGATTACTTGTATATATTTGTATAGTTACTTACTGCTTTCTGTCAGTTTCAGCTTCTACAAAATAGAGAACCCAGCATTTTTGCCCGATAGTGTTTACTTTGAAAATTAAAAAGCATTATAAAAATGCAGGATGGAATTTTTAAAGCTCTGCCAAGTCCACTCAGTTCAAACCAGCATGACCCTCATTGACTTAAGTAGTTATGGCATCTGTCTGTAGCTGTGTAGATGTTTCCTATTATCAAGCACTAGGAATTTTTTTTTTTTTTTCTTAGTGTGCATTATATGCACTCTCAGAAGGGTCATGGAGCCATTTCATGAAGACTACTGTATTTAAAGCCGTTATGTGCCAAGATAAAGATAATTATCTTTATGCATTTTTTCAGGTTTTTTTTTTTTTTTTTTTGTCTTTCAAAGCTTTTTAGTACATTTTGCTACATATTAGGCATGCTATGTAAATTTTTTTTTTTTTTTTTGCGGTACTGGGGATTGAACTCAGGGGCGTTCTACCTCCGAGCTATACCCCCAGCCCTATTTTTTATTCTTTATTTTGAAACAGGGTCTCACCAAGTTGCGAGTGCCTCACTAGGTAGCTGAGGCTGGCCGCGAACCCAGATCCTCCGGTCTCAGCCGGGATTACAAGCATGTGCCACCATGCCCGGCTCATGCTATGTAAATTTAACAGCTATATTGATAACTTCATCTACATGGTTACCTTTTTATTAATAAATATGGGAATATCCCTCTTCTGATATTTTTTACTATTTAGTATTCTTACAAAATCAAGTATGCAAAGATTCTTTGTCATTAAGAAATGTCTGAAAATGAAATTAGCTTTAAATTATTTTCACATTTATTATATTTAGCAAAGCTGTGTACAAAAGAACTTCTGAGTATACTGAATACTAAAATTTATCTTAAGTGCATAATTTGGGGAGGATTATGAAACTTACATGGCTACATTTACTTTTTCTTTATTGACCAACTGGTTTGCAAAAAACCTCAAAAAAGTTTGATGGATTAAAATATCAAGAGTGTGGATGTGGATGTGTGTATAGAAAGAGTGTACACACACACACACACATGAAATAGAGCCAAGTACAGAAACAAGTTAAATGGTAGTTTACATTGGTAAACATACTAATATGAAACATAATTTGTAGGCGGAAATTTTAAAAATTTTAATTAGAACATTATGTGAAATTTGTCATCTGAAATCCAGCTGGGTTTATTAAGGACAAAAATGTGATTATAATATAGATTGATTAAAAAAAACAAAACAAAACAGAAAACCTGAATGAATGTTGTATTTCTAAGCTTCCACTTTGAGAGGCTATCTGTATTATTCCTCTTTTGAAACTGGCTTCGGAGATACCTTGTAAGCCATAAAAGAAAATTGAACTCATTACACTACAGTAACATTTAAGTGTTCTTAATCAGAAAACATTTATTCCTTAGCTTGATCATTTACCTTATTTATGTGACTTCACATGAGTTGAATATTTTCAGAGATTTAGAAATTTAATCCTCTCTCTCAAATTACAACATTTGTTTTTGTTGGGGGTAATTTAAAAGGACCCATGTAGGCATTTGTTAAAAAAAAAAAAAAAAAGCATAGTTCTGTTTTGAATATGCCTGGAATAAATACATAGCCTTGCAGGGGTGACTACCCTGAAATGTATGGCACTTAGTGGTTAAGTTCTAATTTGTACATTCTTTAAGTTACCCAGGAACTGTATGCAAACAGCTTATATATTCCCTTTTCTTGATATAGTGCATAAAAATAGAGATCAGTCACCTGTCTAAGCCTAACTTTTTCCCATAAGTGTTTATTTTATGTTAAAATAAGATGGGCTTACCTTTGACTTGTACTTGAAGGGAATTTGGTGATAACAGATACAAGTAAATATAATGTGAATTCCTATAACAATCCAAATCAGTTTAATTTCTCACTCCAGTTCCTTAGTGTGTTAGGGAGTTACCTATTTAACAATCATTATGGCAAGAACAACTCACCTAAAATTACTTACCATAAAATAAGTTATAGCTATAAAATAAAATTCATATATTTTCTACCTTCTATTTTTCTGGCATATTGGGGACTAAACCCAGGCCCTTATACATGTGAGGCAAATGCTTTACTACTGAGGTATATCTAGTTTCATTCCTCATAACTTGAAAAGAAAACTTTTGTTTTTATTAACAATACTTTTAAAAATTCAGAATTTTTGTTATGAGTACTATGTTCCAATTCATTTTTATGTTTATTACTCACAAAATGCTAGGATTAGAATGAATCCTGGCCTTTGAAATCATGAAAATGTATATAGTGCTATAAAAAGTAGGATATACCTTTTGTAATCATTCTGTGAGAGCTGGAATTCTTTGAGTATCTTTGTAAAAACAGCCTCTTGAAGACTAAAGTGTTTGTACTAAAAACAACCTGTTTTCCTCAAATATTCTTTCTCCCCAAAAGATGATTTGAACATTTTCAGTGGCCAAGAAAATGGGATAAAGAGCCATCACAGCATGGCAGATGTGCTTTATTGCTAACTTTGATTTTACTTTTTAGACTGCTATCTTATTACCCTTGAATTTCCTAGTTTTGTTCAGTTAGCCAAGAGAAATGGCAGATTTTTCAGTCAGGTGGCAAATCCTTCTTACTAATAAACCATGGGCTGGTATACTAAAAGTAGTAGAGTCTATGGGTACTAGATTTTCAATCTAAGATGAAACATTTAAAGGAGAGGTAAGAAAAATAAGTGATTTTGAATTCAATACATTGAGGAAGAGTGACTCATTAATTGATAACATTTAACAGAGCTTCTCAGTGACTTAGGGGGGTACCACAGACATATTTAAAAGAAAAACATATAAGGAAGCCAGAGGGAAAAGTTAAGATACTCATGAAGAAAGCAAATGAAAATTGTAAATTTCTGTTTCAGTGACTGACTAAATTTGATTTTTGTATGCCTAACTGCTTCTGTAAGGACACCAGGAAATATATAAGCAGCCTAGCTACATTATTGTATCAATAAGAGGAAGAGCTACAAAGACTTTTTCTAGGAAAGGAATTCTTGTGGTAGTAGAGTAGGAGGTTAACTAGATGATTTCAGAGGTCCTTCCAGTTGCGCTTGAAGCAGCAAGCACTTATCAGACTAGGGACTGGGAATGCAGAGATGAAGATAAAAGTCTCCAACCTCAAGGAAAGCAGTCTGATGATCTTCATACCCATTCCACCTTCCTCCCCAATTTGCCTTCTGAATGTGTACTTGGGGATCTCAAACTCCTTCATGAAAAGGAATAACTGGTGGAGGAAAGTGTGCGGATGAATGGGAAATGAGAATTGATTCAGGTATTTGGAATAAGAAAAGGGACGAGAAGGAAAATAGAGAAAAGGCAGAAAGAACGAGTTGACTTGATGAGATTTGGCTAGTTAGAAGAGAGCCAATGAGAGACTTAAATGCCCATGAAGGGAAGTCATATGGCATACTGTTATCCTAAACACTATGCAACAAAAGACAAGGAGAAAACAATTTTTGCCCTAACATCAGGTTATATACCCTTGGTGTAAGACTTTTTTTTCCTTCCTGCTAACCACTTAAAGAATATCTCCTTACTCTCTAGGAAAGACATAGTCCTCCTTCTAGGTCACCCAGTGTATGAGCCCAAGCCTGAGGAAGTGTTGCCTGGAATGTCTTCCCCAGGTATTGACATGGTTCACTCTATTACTTTATTTGGATATCCACTTAAATTGCCAACTTGATAAGAGAGACCTCTGACTGGTCTATCTAAAATAGTAGCATCTTTCACATGCCATTCTCTTACCCTTGACATATATCTTTTTGTGTTTTCTCTTTTGCCCTGTACAATGTAAGCTCCAGGAGTGCAGTGATATTGTCTACCTTCTTACACCTGTATCCCAGCATCTAGAGGAGTGTGTGGCACGTAGTAAGACCTTAATCAGTACATGTTGAATACATGAATAAGCAAAACATTACATATATGAATAAGAAGTGCAGAAAGGGATTGTACTTCTAATCTTTGCAGAGAAATGACGATGTCAGAAGATAGTGCATATCATGAAAGAGAGATGATAGCCTGGGTTACCTTCTCCAAGTAAGAAGTCAGTCTTAAGGCTGACAGCGGCCTATGTATATGCACAGAATATGTATGTAAATAAAATGTGTTTTCAATGTCTAAATTTGTACTGAGACTTGAAATGACTTTTCAGTTTCTTAGAACAACTCTAGTACATTTATCCCTGAACAAATTAGCTGAAGCTTGGAAACGATGGGCCTGAGGGAGGGGTTTTGTTTTTTAAAATCTTGCTCAAGATAGTAATTTGTCATAATTTTAATGCAGAACCTTTACAAAACCAGATGTTTCATGTTTTCCATTTGTATAAGAATTGAGGTTATTCTAGCACAGGAGTCTAGAATAATGTGTACATTTGTATTGACTTACCTAGAAAGTCAAGCAAAAAATCAATTTGCCTGTTTTTCAGATGATAATATAACTGAATACTCCAGAAGAGAAGGGGTATCTTCTTTTTGCATGAATTTATGAATTTTCTAAGGCCTATTTATGTTTTACATCTGACTTATCTATAGTACAAAGCAGCAATTTAAAAGGTTAGTAGGATAAGTTTATTCTTTTAAGAGTTGTGAGTAAGCCGGGCGTGGTGGCGCACGCTTGTAATCCCAGCATTTGGGAGGCTGAGACCTGAGGATCTGGGTTCGCGGTCAGCCTCAGCTACCTAGTGAGGCACTCCGCAACTTAGTGAGACCCTGTTTCAAAATAAAGAATAAAAAATAGGGCTGGGGGTATAGCTCGGAGGTAGAATGCCCCTGAGTTCAATCCCCAGTACCGGAAAACAAACAAACAAACAAAACAGAGAAATTAATGAAATGCTAAATAGAATAGCATAACTAATGGTTAGTTTATAATTTAAGTTATAACTTTGCTAAGTTTTAAATTTAGGTTAAAATAATGAAGTAGATAATAAGAAACACTTCTGAGACTACAAACCTAGACCTGAGACTAGGTTAAGAGTTTGTCAGGAGGGAATTAAGTTTCTGTTCCCTTAGAAGCTAGCACAACAGGAAAACCTGGGCACACCCTAGTTCAAACTCATTACTCTTATCAGTAGTCTCCTAATTGTTTTCCCCTCTCCCTTCTTAATCCATTCTTCTGCCAAAGTAATCTTCATAGAAGCCTGCTTTCAATATTATTTCCCTAGTCAAAAAATATCTGTGGTTCTGTTGTTCATTGCATAATGGTTCTCGGTTTTCTTTCTACTACAACCTATATTCTAGATGAAGCATGGCAGATAGCTACATGAACTCTCCAGAGCCCTTGGAGGGTTTGAATTATGCACAATTTCAAGCAACCCTCTCCCGTCTCTTATCTAAGAAAGTATCTCTGAATGCAAGTGATAAACATAGGAATAGTCTATGGAATTGGCTCTTTTTAAATTTATTGTTTTTTGCAAATGCCTCTTCAAAGTACATGTGTTAATTCCCTTCAGTAAAGTTGTACCAAAAAATTAGTAACTTATCCCTTTCCTCCCATTCCTTCCTTCTTTCATCTTTTGTATGTCTCTCTCTCTCTTTCTTTTCCTTCCTTTCTTTTTCAGAACCCAAGGACATTCTACCTCTAAGTTATACCCCCTGGCCCTATTTTATCCTTTGTGTGTGTGTGTGTGTGGTACTGGGGATTGAACTCAGGGGAATTCTACCTCCAAACTATACCCCCAGCCCTATTTTTGATTATTTTGAAACAGGGTTTCACTAAGTTACAGAAAGCCTCACTAAGTAACCGAGGCTGACCGTGAATCTGTGATCCTACTGTCTCAACCTCCCAAGCACTGGAATTACAGGTATGTGCTACTACACCCAGTTTTCTTCTTCTCCTTTCTTTTTTTTTTTTTTTTTTTTTGCAGTACTGGGAATTGAACTCAGGGGCATTCTACCTCCGAGTCATACCCCCAGCCCTATTTTTTATTCTTTAATTTTTGAAACAGGATCTTACTAAGTTGCAGAGTGCCTCATTAGGTAACTGAGGCTGGCCATGAACCCAGATCCTCAGGTCTCAACCTCCCAAATGCTGGGATTACAAGCCTGTGCCACCACACCTGGCTCCTCCTCCTTTCTTATCTCCCTTATCTTTCTCATTTCTCTGTAATCACATAACCATAAGTGGACACTTGTAAGACATTCTGACTTGTTTGCTTCCAAATAAAAATGGGATCATCTTATATCCATTTGTCTGCAGCTTAGTTCTCTCACCTAATAGCAAGTATACCCTGAATATCCTTCCAGATAAACAAATGTAAATTCTATTCTTTTAAATAGTTGTACAATACCCATTCACATTGTTTCATGATTTTTACCACTAAAAACAAGGCTCCAGTAAACATCCTTTTCTGTTCATCCTTACAAATAGCAACTTTATTTTTTTTTTTAGCCCTTTTTTTTAAAATCAGTGCATTGTAATCGTACATCTTTGTTAGGTACAAGCTAGTAAAGGCATCCATGCATACATTTCTCATTTAACCCTTCCCCAATTCCTGCCCCGCTTCCTCACCCTCCCCCCTTCTTAAGTTCAGTTTAGTGATTGACTTTGATAATGTTTGTGAAAGTACATCATGTGCATTACTGTGTTTCCCTCCCCCCACCATCACCTGCAGTTAAGTCACCTTCTTTACTCATCTAAGGTTTCTCCTTTATCTAAAGTTCCTCTTATGTCCCATTTTCTCCCTAGCTTCTGCATATTAGGGAGAACATATGATTTTTTAATATGATTTTTTACTTTTTGTGACTGATTTCACTTAGCATAATGTTTTCCAGTTCCATCCATTTTCCTGCAAATGACATGATTTTGTTCTTTATGGCTGAGTAAAATTCCATCGTTACATATCCCATAGTTTTGTAATCTATTCACTTATTGATGGACATCTTTGCTGGTTCCATAGTTTGGCAATTGTGAATTGTGCGGCTATAAACATAGATACATATGCTTTGGTCTGATAGTTTGGTTTCCATTCTTTTGGGTAGATACCCAGAAGTGGTATTGCTGGATCATATGGTAGTTCATTCCCATACAAATAACATAAATTCCCTAAAAGAGGTTTGCTGAGAAAACGGTATATGTATTTAAAATTTAATAGGTATTTCCAACCTAATTTTCACAAGGATTATATTAGATCACAGTTTTACCTGTCAGTGTTTATATTTTCATTTTCAATAAAAATACCTACATCATTATGACTAATGAATTCCTTGCCACAAATTCTAAAATTATTCATAGAATGCCAGTATGCCACATGACATAGCTGAAGACTGCTCCAGTCTGTAAGCCAGGCACCTCCTCTCTGTTTAATCTTCTAGACCAGTTTAATGTCACTTACACGTTTTCCTTTATGTTGTCCAGCCCATAGCACTTGCTCTCTCTGATGGAATCTTGTGGGAACTGCTGATTATGCAATTAATTATACTTGACTCAGTGACTAGTACATAGTAGGTACCCAACAGATATCTACTGAACTAATATGAGGGGGAGGGGGACTGTTTCTTGCTAGGTTGACCAGCCTCCAGCTTCTGGTCTCAAGCAATCCTCTGCCTTAGACTTTTGAGTAGCTATAACTACAGGCATGTGCCATTACTCCCAGCTTTGTTTTCTTTATATAGTTCTAATTTATCTTTTGAACTAGATCTAGTCTCCTTAAGGACAAGGAACATTTTCACTGTAGCACCTAGCTTTTAGGTACTCAATTTAGGTTGGCTGTTTGAACAAAGATCCACAGAGAGGGGAAGCAAATAGCATGGTTTTGTCTTAAATATGTTTTATCTTAAATATGTTTTATTCCTTTTAGGGAAAATTGGAACTGTAAGAATTCAGTAAAAACATTAAGATCAGCACTTATACTAAGCAATTACTATATGTGAGGCACAATTTAAGCTGCAAAGGAAACAACAGTGAACAAAGCCAATGTCTCTGCCCTTGTGGATTATGGTCTATGGATGTTACATTTAAAACATTTGTTTGGGAACATTTTAAAAAATGGTATCCACTTTCACACTCTTTCCAGTAGAGGCTGTGAAATATTTATCCATCCATTCAACATTTTTTTTTTTTTTTTTTTTTTTGTGGTACTGGGGATTGAACTCAGGGGCATTCTACCTCCGAGCTACACCCCCAGCCCTATTTTTTATTCTTTATTTTGAAACTGAGTCTCACTAAGTTGCGGAGTGCCTCACTAGGTAGCTGAGGCTGGCCGCGAACCCGGATCCTCCGGTCTCAGCCTCCCGAAAGCTGGGATTACAAGCGTGCGCCACCACGCCCGGCTTCCATTCAACATTTACTTGGTGCATATTCTACCCAGAACTGAAGAGAAAGGAGAAAGTCTAAGGTCGGGGACCTTTGCTGGGAAGTGGTGAACTGACCAAGGGGGCAGTAGACTTATTTCCCAAAGTAGCCTATTTCTGTATCTGCGTGTAGAAGCAAAGAAATAAATACAGTGATTAATGTTAGCATGTTCCCCAGGGGCATTCATTTTTAGGGAAAGGTGCCATTCCTCATAAATGTCCACAAAGCATTGTAGAATCATAAAATCCCAACTGGAGCTAGTCTTGATATCTAATCCTCACTTTTTATAAGAGGAACCTAAGACCTAGTACAGTTAGTCTTGTATTGTGGATAAGAATTAGATCTTTGCAGTCAGATTTCCTGGGTATGAATCTGATTGTTTAACATCTGGGTGACTGTGATCAAATTTATAACCTTATAAACTCTCAATTTCTTCACTTTAAAAATGGACACAATGAGATAATGCCAGTAAACCAGGGAATACAGTGTGGCACTTATAAAACACTCATGAAATGTTAGCTTCTATTTTTAGTCACATGGATTTCTATTAGCTCCTTAATGCCAAAGGTTTCTCCTTGAGAACTCCACTGTGCTGTACCACCCAATTCATAAGCTTTCTTCATTAATGGATAGTTCTCAGATTGGCTTCATTATGATTTTAATTTTCAAAATAAGTAATTATAGTTAGGTAATGGAGACTTTAACTTCTGATTATCAGACTATGTTTTGACCATAAATTTTAAGATAAACTGAAAAATATGTACGTGATAGATGTTTTGTTACAATGAGTACTTCCCATCTGGATCTCTTTATCCATCCTACCCCTCCCTATCCACCCCATCACCTAAGTTTGTTTACTCAGAGTCACTCATCAACTACTGGAACTTCTTAAGAACTTGAGGTTAAGATAAATTACAATAACTGAAGAGCAAGCCTCGTGTCTTGACAAATTCTTGGGGTATTAGAAATCAATTCATCACTTCTGTTATCTGATCTCTTCATATATGTTTATTTTCTTAAAGAGAATCCTAACTCTTTGAAAGTCTTATAATACAAAGGTTCTGCTTTATTAATGGGCTATTTTTAAATGAAAACTAGTTTTCCTACAGTTCCATTTGAATTAAATTCTGCAGTTTAAAACACCTTATTTCCTTGATGTGGATTTTCAAATGCATAATAATTGCTCATGTTCACTTCTAAACTTATATAGGCTGAAGCACTCTGCAAATTAAAGTCATACATTTCAGCATTATTTTGCAAATTTAAGTCAAATAAGGATTTGTTGAACATTTAATATTGAGAAGTTTTTTCCATGTTAAGGCCTATCTTTTAGAAGCATCCTTTTGTTTTGCTTTCCCTGCTTACTCAAATCAGATTTGATAGTTGTATCAGTTAATATTTGCTCTGCAACAAACCACCTCAAAATTTAGTGCCTTTCAAATTTCAACCATTTATTAGTCTTCATGAGCCTATAGGTGAGTGGGTCAATTCTGACCTGGCCAGACTGAACTGATCTCAGTTTGGTTCATTCAATGCACCTGTGATCAGCTGGCTGGCTTGCCATAACAATGAAAGGTGGCTGCCAGATTTCGTCATCCAGCAGGCTAACCTAAGCTTTTTGTAGCAGCAAAGTTCCAGAAAGAACCAGAAGAACCATGCAAAATAAGATGTAGGCTTGAAATAACTGGATAGTTATCAACCACATTCTATTGGTCAAAGCAAATCACAGGGTTTAGAGTCAGGAGGTGGAGGAACTGCAACATTACATAGGAAAGGGCATGACCACGAGGAGGATAGTTTTTTCAATTTGTCACTATATTTATATGAATTAGGTATGTTTGAAATTCTTTTTTTTTTTTTTTTCGGTACTAGGGATTGAACTAAGGGGCATTCTACCTCCAAGCTGCACCCCCAGCCCTATTTTTTATTCTTTATTTTGAAACCGGGTCTCACTAAGTTGCGGAGGGCCTCACTAGGTAGCTGAGGCTGGCTGTGAACCCGGATCCTCTGGTCTCAGCCTCCCAAATGCTGGGATTACAAGTGTGCGCCACCACTCCTGGCTGTATGTTTGAAATTCTGATTCTTCAGTTTGTGACACTATAACTGTTCATGCAAATCACTGTAATCAAAAGGATGAAACCTTGGAATTTAGAGAATAACATAGATTCATATTAGGCAGTTATGCAAAGTTACTCCATCATCCTGGTAGGTACTCAGGATGTTTAATTCAGCTGAACCTCAGATTCCTTATGTATTATAAAGAAAGGGCTAGGTATCTGCTAAATATTTATTGCTTTTTATTCTTGTTGAACTGTCTCCCACACTACATTCAAGTTATAAGACTCAGAGGCTTCCTCAAATTAAAAAGGAAGAGGAAGTATATTAGGGAAGGGAAGAAGAATATTTGAGAAATTATGGCTTCAAAATGAAATGATCACTCACTGGGGTATTATCTTTTAAGAACAGAATGACTGAGATTCATATAAGAGATACAAATCCAGAGGTTTTCTTGTGGTAGGATTTCCTTTGATTCTTGGAGTGAGAGTTATATTAACACCCTCCAAGTCTAGATTTAAAAAAAAAAAAAAAAAAGATTCTGGCTCTCTTAGATACACTGGATGCCTTAATGCTAAATTTGGAATTATTACTCCTCAACATCAGATATTACATAAAAAGCAGGATCTTAATAAATTGCCCAGGCTGTTCCTCCCTTGTAGCTTCCCTATTAGCTGAGGTTATAATTGCATATCACCAGACCTGGCAGAAGTAGATTCTTGACAGAAATTGTCAAATGGCAGTATGCTATCTGGATAGGTGTTAGTATTTTGCTTTTGATATATTCATGCTTTCTGGAAATTAAGTTATAAAAAATTGCAATTTAAAAAATTTTGAGTAACAGGCTAATTTGTAAATTAATGTATTTGTATATATAAATTATGTCCCTTAAAATGTATCATAGACATCTTTCTGTATCAAAACAAATATACCTAATTCTTCTTACAAGTACCACAATATATTTAACCAGACACACATTGAGTGAATTTTGATGAACTTTGTTGCTATTACAGTATTGCAGTATACATTTGTAGGTGCCTATCTTTGTGGTATGTTTGTATATGTATATGTATTTTCCCCTCTCACTTGTTCACATATTTCTATAGGCTCAAGTTTAGAAAGGAAAACTTTTGAAACTGGCTTATCTATCATCAGAAGCATTAAATTATAAATTTCTTACATTATTCTTTAAAAATGGTCACCTGACTAGCTTTTAATAATTTGTTCTGCAAAATTTATGAAATCTTCAATTTAAGAATAGGTGAGAAGACTAGACTTCCTTAGCTGAAAGAAGGAGGACAGGACCTGTGAAGGACTTTGGAAAAGCTGTGTTCAAATTGTCTGGCAGGCCATGAATACATTGAACCTAGTATCTGACTACATGCCAACATCCCATTACAGAGATTTGTGGTTTTCATCACTTCATGTTAACCATGTTGAGTTAAAGGAAGGAGCTTCTGAAAAACAGACTATAAAGGCTCAAGATGCTTGGGAAAAGCAGTATAACGTAGATACAAAATACAGTAGAGCTTAAGAATTCAAGACTCGGGTCCTAAGTTCAGCTCTCTTCCTATGTTTTTATTGGTGCATTATAATTACATATAGTGTTTTTATTGGTGCACTGTAGTTATACATAAGTGAGATTAATAATGATACACTCACATATGCATGTAGCATAATTTGGTCTTTTCCTTCTCTATATCTCCCTTTGCCTCCCCCGCCCTTTTCCCCCATCCCCTTTCTTCTCTCACTGGTGTCTATTTTCATGAAGTCCCTTTTCTTTCCTTTTTTCTCTCTAGCTTCCACCTATGAGAAAAACATGCAAAACCTGACTTTCTTAGTCTGGTTTATCCCACTTAACATGATGTTCTCCAGGTCTATCCATTTTCCTGTAGATTACAAAATATTGTTCTTTATGGCTGAGTAAAACTACATTGTGTACATGTAATGCATTTTCTTTATCTATACATCTGTTGGCAAAAAACATAGGGTCACCTTTCCAACGTACGGGCACAGGCATAGACTTCTTTATTAAGATGCTTACAACTCAAGAAATAAAACCAAGAGTCAATAAATGAGATGGCATCAAATTAAAAATCTTCTCCATAGCAAAGTAAACAATCAAGAGTGCAAATAGAGCAGAATGGGGGAAAAATCTTTGTTAGCTACTCTTCTGATAGAGGATTAATATGCAGAATATATGAAGATCTCACAAAAACCTAACACCAAAATAACAACCCAAATCTGAACTATATAGACATTTCTAAAACCAAATGGCCAACAAATATATGGAAAAGTGCTTGACTTGCATCTTTAGCAATCAGGGAAATATAAATCAAAACTACACTGAGATTTCATCTCATTCTAGTTAGAATGGCAATCATCAGTAATACAAATAATAATAAATGCTAGAGAGAATGAGGGGAAAAAAGGAACACTTATACACTGTTAATGAGATTGTAAAATAGTATAACCACCATGGAGAGATCAGTATGGAGGTCCCTCAAAAGACTAGGAATTGAACCACCATATGACTCAGCGATACCACTTACTCCTTGGTATTTATCCATAAGAATTAAAGTCAAAATACTATAGTGATATGTGAGTAACCATGTTTATAGCAACACAATCACAGTAGTCAAGTTATGGAACAGATGCCTGGAATTTTTTAAATTGCTTTATGTTGTAAGATTCATCCATGTTAACTGAACCTTATTTATACAGGTATATGATTTTTAATGAATATTAGAACATACATCTGTCTGCTCTCCTGTCAGTGGACACTTGGGTTGTTGCCGGTTTTTTTGGTTTTTTTTTTTGCTATTTTGAACAATGCTGCTGTGAAAATGCTTCCAGATACATATCTCTTAAGAAGTGTTTTCCAAGCCGGACGTGGTGGCGCACGCTTGTAATCCCAGCATTTGGGAGGCTGAGATCGGAGATCCAGGTTTGCAGCCAGCCTCAACTACCTAGTGAGGCACTCCACAATTTAGTGAGACCCTGTTTCAAAATAAAGAATGAAAAATAGGGCTGGGGGTATAGCTCGGAGGTAGAATGCCCCTGGGTTCAATTCCCAGTACCGCAAAAAAAAAAAAAAAAAAAGTGTTTTCCAAGGGAATTTTACCTAGAAATGGAGTAACTAGGTCATAAGGCAAAAGTATACCAACAACTTCTGAAAAAAATGCCAGTTTTTTTTCAAGCAATGTTAAAAGTGTTCTTTTAGTTCCATATCCTTATCAACCATGCTTGTCTTTTATGTTTCTGCCAGTACAGTAGGTATACAATATTGCATTTAATTTTTTCATGGTACTATATGTTAGTTTAAGTATATTTATAAATCAAAGCAATTTTTTTGCTTTGTTTTAATGAAGAAATTGAGATTGGGAACTTGGATAAACCCTGGTTGCCAAGTACCCAACAGGAAAATTCTTTTTTTTAATATTCTGGAGCTACTTTGCCTCAGTGAATAAAACTACTGTTAAGTTCCGCATGTGTGGTTTAGAATATAAGTCAGATTAGTAACTATTCTTGTTGAACAGAATGATAATAAGCAGCTTTTTAAAGGTTATACAGGGACACTTATGAGTCAATTTTAGTCTCCCCAATTTTTATGCTGTAAGTTCCAACACAGTTTAAGGACCCATGTTAAATAATCATGATGGTAACCAGCTGTAATAAAACATAGAAAACCCCTGCAAGGAATTTTAGAATTTACTATTTAATGTTAAATGAAGGTTGAAGAAAAGACTTGAGGGAAAAAGAGAGTATCAGTTGAACAGTTTGGGTGTAGACAAGCAATTATTGTGTGGGGGGGTAGTGATTAATGTTTTGCCTTAGCAACAGTGGTACAGATAATGGTAAGTTAAAGTCACATAGAAATCTTAACATTTATAGAATACTCATGTTTGCCATCCCTTATAATAACTTTAAAAGGTACTTATCATTGCTTTTATAGAAAAAGACAAAAGATAAGAGAGGTGAAACAAGTTGATCCCATCTGGTAACTGACAGAGACTTTTCTTGTCAAACTCGGGGTTGTTCTGCTTCATACTTTTCTGCCTCCTGATCACCATAGCTACAGTTTCTGCTCTTGGTAATTTCTGTCAACAAATGTTGATCCATTGCCTTTTTGAGAGTTTTTATGTCCTATTAAGGACTAAAAAGAAAAAGCTGGATTCTTGCCCAGGAGCTTATAGTATACTAGAATAAAAAAAAAAAAAGACTGGCATAAACTACAAAGAGACAAAAATAAGTTCTAATGAACTACCAGAGTTGATTCCCAAAGTCCATGATACCACCTGGACCAGGGACCTGTGTCTCAGGTGCACTTGGCGGGGAGGGGATTGAATAAAAATAAAGGGGCAGTGGAAGCACCCAGGGAGGCACTGGGTAATTTTTCTTTCTGAAAAGAGGACAGTAAGCCAAAAAGTTTGGAAATCTATATTAAACTCTACTAAAATCTGCTTTTTAAGCCCAGTGCAGTGGCTCATGCCTATAATCCTAGTACTTGGGAGGCTGAGACAGGAGTATTGCAGGTTTGAGGCCAGCATTAGCAACTTAGCAAAGCCCTGTTTCAAAACAAAATAAGATAGGGCTGTGGGTGTCATTCATAGGTAAAATGCCTCTACAGTTGGTCTCTAGTATCACCCAAAATCAAATAAATAAATAAATCTGCTTTAGTTGTAAATTAAAAGCAAGAGTACTTTTTAGAATGGAACAAAAACATAGACATTTAAATTAAAGGAACTTTCAAAGTTCTGAGTTTTAAGACAAACACAGTTTTCATTTCTGTAATTATATTACTAATTTATCTGGTAACCTCAGGTGGCCATCTAATACAGGATGAACATATACTAAAAAAACCCAGTTTATTTTTAAAGCCAACAACCCAATCTAAAAATAAAAATTTCCCTTTTCTGACCTTCAGTCAATTAAGGACTCACTTGGGTATCAAAGTAGCTAATAAAAAACATTTAGTTGCTTGTATTTCTATACCCTTACTAGCAATCCTTCATGCCTTATACATGACTTTTCATTTGGCTGTGGTCTGGAAAGTCCATGGACATTTGAAAGACAAAGTTTAACAGCTTTATGCTGAATTTTGATACCTCTTTAATGTATCTGCCTGCCTTCACTCTCAGATTCTAAGATTCCATCACTTACAAGGTGCTGATAACTTGCGGAGTTTTTTGTTGTTGTTGTTGTTTTGTTTTGTTTTTTCTGGTGTTTTTTTTTGTTGTTGTTTTGTTTTTTCTGGTGTTTTTTGTTGTTGTTGTTGTTGTTGTTTGTGGTAGTGGGGATTGAACTCAGGGGCATTCTACCTCCGAGCTATACCCCCAGCCCTAGTTTTTATTCTTTATTTAGAAGCAGGGGCTCACTAAGTTGCGGAGTGCCTCACTAAGTAGCTGAGGCTGGCCTCAAACCTGGATCCTCAGGTCTCAGCCTCCCAAATGTTGGGATTACAAGCGTGCGCTGCCATGCCCGGCTAAATTGCATTTTTATATATACCTATTTTCACTTTCTTTGAACTTCAGTTTTTCTTTTCTTTAATTGCAATTTTATTAGATTCCTGAATGAGTAGAAACTTCCAAGTAGGAATTCTATGCTTCTGCATCTGTCATGAAGCTGTTTAAATAAGTAGGTCTTTGAATAGAGGATGGAACCAGTAGTAACGTGAAACCAGATCAGTACATCCTCAGCTAAAAGCCAGT